>JAKELI010000069.1:0-142915 GCA_021525025.1 Lactarius hengduanensis
CGATACGGTTCGGATCATGACTCACTACTAGGATAGCTGTACTAGGGTTTGCTCTACTTACGCTATAGGCTAGTAGTACTTGGAGCGGCGCTTGAAAGCCCGCGCGTACCTGTATAAGTAGTTCCGAGAAAAGACCAAGAACGGTATCTGGTCTTCTTCGACAATACCACTCTTTCTACTCTCATCTACGCTAGAGGGAATCCACCCTTTAGTGAGTCGTCCGGCATATCCCCTTAGACCAGGGATCCCCGTTGACTTATCCCGAGTCCCCCTTGGGCAGTGGAATATCCCTTGAACGCTACGTGCCACCGAGTGTTCATCTATCTCAACGAACGAGTCGCACGTCCCTACGCTACTTCTTCGTCGTCGATCACGACTCCTGGGACGACCTAAAGATCCTTCCGATCTACCGATCGGATTACAACAAGGAGACGATCTCCACGGGTATCGAGCAGGACCAGAGGAACGTCTATTCCCTCATCCAGCTTATCATCCCGAGACCCCCGCTAACCGACTCTACTACTTGCTTCGGATCGCCACACACAAAGAAGCCTAAGTCAGGCAAACGTCCGTGGTAGACGTTACATTAAGACCAAGATCCCAATCGTGGCCAATCCAAAGACTACAAGAGACTACTGGGTACCCTTCAGACCCTACTACATCGAAAGACGAGGAGAACGCAACGTACCCAAACGATATTTGGAGACAGCATTTTGGAAAGACGACGCAGAGGACCCAGGCTACGTTACCTATTACATCGACAGAAAGGGGACCACTCAAATCATCGCAGTAGAATTCAATTTCGAGAACACCTGCTGGACCGAAATACGCTGGAACGACCTCAATAACAAATACGAAGTCATCAGACCGGCCAGCAAAAGCCTCAACCTCGACATCCCTACAAAGTAACGTAGTAACAAGAGACCAGTGGGGATTAAGAGACGGAGAAGAAGAGGAACCCGCTCGCTCCCCAACACCCAAGACACCAGCACCATCCCCATCTCTCGCCAGCAACCCGAAGAGATCCGCATTATTCAAGACCCAGTGGAAGAGGCACACCTAGAACTAATCGCTGAGTCTATCCCTACTATGTCAGAAACAATCACACAAGTCGCAGCTAGAACTGCACTATTCGCACAACCCACTCCTAGACAACAACAAGGAGGACCACCACCCGGAGGAGATCCCGGAGACCACGACAATGGAGGCGGCGGAGGTAACGGAGGCGACGAAGACGAAAACCCCGCAACTCTGAACTTCAACACCCCCTTACCCGAGACTGACAAATTCCTCGGGAAGAGCCGAAGATATTCACTGGAAATCGAGACGAAGCAGAACCATTCCTATCCCAATGGAGGCGGTTCGCCGGAGTCAACGCCGCAAACCGCAGCATGAGGATCCCGTACATCAAAGCAATGATGTTCCTCACTTACATACAGGGACCACTTGTCGACGAATGGGCCACCGAAACCACGAAGTGGCTCGAAGAACGACCTGACAAAACCGACCCATGGCTATGGAGCGGAGTTGAACTAGCATTCAAAGGACAATTCCGGGACAACATGGAACAAGACCGCGCAAGACTCGAACTAGACCGAGGCTTCAAGATGACGGGAACGGACATTGATAGCTACGTCACTAAGTTCGAAAAGCTAGTTCGACAGGCTAAATACCGCCTAGACGAACCGCTAGTCCTCGACAAATTCACCAGAGGAGTTCCTCATGATCTATACCGCAACGCCTATCAATTCCACAGCCCCACCAACTACCAACAGTGGAAGAATGCGCTTATAGAGCAGCAGAAAAGGTATCTCCACGTAAAAGCAAGGGTGGATGGATTCGGAAGGCAACCCCAACAACAACAGCAGCAACGACCTCGCCAGAACCAGCCCGCTCGATTCCAACCCCCTCAGCGACAACAAGGATGGCAGCAATACCGAAACCACCCTGACGCTATGGACACAACTCCAGGAAGAATTCGCGCTCGCCTCGCAGGATCAGAAGATGCAGATCCGCACAACGCCATGCAGTGGAGGAACGCGACTCAAGGGGCCCCTCCTTACGCACCAAGAGGGGGCTTCATCAACCGAGGCAGAGGAGGCGGACGAGGGGTGATAAACACAAGGGACGTAACCTGCTACAACTGTAACCAGAAGGGGCACTTCTCACGAGACTGCAACCAACCCAGGAAGGCATACAGAGGTCGAGGGGCATATATAGAAGATGTCCCTACAGCACCTCAAAGCGTAGCCGAAGAACCCCTCATAGACTTGGACGAGCCAGTCAACGGCAATAGGGGATATACTTCCAATACGGAAGAGATTATGGGGAGAATCGCGGCATTGCCTGAAGAAGAAAAGGAGACCTTCATAAAGAGTATGATGGGGAGGCAGGATTTTCAGAGCGCCTGAACCCAACGGCCTGGGTGAGGGCTTCAAATTGTAACTCGTCGTTTATAACGCGCTATCGATCTATGCATGTCCCAGTTTCGATACGCACGAGTAACTTCAAGGCCGAAAGAAAAGCACTAGTGGACTCCGGAGCCACTCACAACTTCATACATCCGGACTTCGTCAAAAAAATGAGTCTAGGAACTCAAGAACTGGAAAGCCCCCGCAATATTTGGAACATCGATGGGACTCATAACCAAGGAGGGAAAATAACCCACTTCGTAGCCCTTAATGTGCAAACTGACGGAAAGCTTAAAGATATCCAATTCCTGGTCACTAACGTCGGAGGCGAGGATCTCATCTTAGGATACCCATGGCTCTCCACCTTCCAACCAAATATACACTGGGCCACCGCAACCATGGATACCAAACAATATCCAATCATCATACGAACGGTTAACCCAAAGAAAACGTTCAACCTTATAGCTGCCACCATAGACATTCGACGACTCGTCGCCAAAATAGACGAGGAGAATAAAAACAAAATCGTGCAAGAGCTAGAGGAAGAATCAACGTGTATACGCACCACGGCAACAGAATTAGCAATATCGGCGCATCAGTACACGGAGAAAAAGGAAATCCCGCAGGAATACCAACGCCACGCCAAGGTGTTCAGCGAAGAAGAGTCACAACGCTTTCCCCCCTCTAGACCCTGGGACCACGAAATCGAACTCAAACCGGACGCACCCGACTCTATCAACTGCAAAATTTACCCCCTCAATCAGACAGAAGACAAGGCACTAGATGAATTCCTCGACGAACAACTCGCTAAAGGGTATATCCGACCCTCTAAGTCGCCGTACGCATCCCCATTCTTCTTTGTCAAAAAGAAGGACGGAAAACTACGCCCCGTACAGGACTACCGTGAACTCAACAAATGGACCATACGCAACCAATACCCACTCCCGCTCATACCCGAACTCATCGCAGATCTCAGCGGGGGCTGGATATTCTCCAAATTCGACGTCCGATGGGGTTACTGCAACATCCGAATTAAACCCGGACATGAACCCAGAGCCGCTTTCAAAACCAAGCGGGGATTCTTCGAACCTCTGGTAATGTACTTTGGCATGACAAATTCCCCGTCCACCTTCCAAGCCATGATGAACTACATCTGCAAACCTCTGATCGACTATCATGAAAAGAGAGGGACCGTCATTCGGGTCTACATGGACGACATTGGCATCGCAACCTTCAACCACGGAGCAGGCACATACGGACGCAGTACACGACATACTGGACCTACTGGAACAACACGACCTCTACCTCAAACTGGAAAAATGCACCTTTCACTCCTCATCCCTCGATTACCTGGGGGTAATCATTGAGAAGGGGGTGATTCGCATGGACCCCGTCAAAGTTTCGGGAATACGAGACTGGCCAACCCCCAAAACCGTAAAACAGGTGCGATCATTCCTAGGTTTCTGCAACTTCTACCGCGCTTTCATCCGAAACTTTGCCACGCATGCACGACCCCTCAACAAACTAACACGGAAAGAAACCGATTGGCAATGGGGAACGGAACAACAACAAGCAGTTTGACAAACTTAAAATCATAGTCACCGAAGAACCCGTACTCAAACACCCAGAACTGGACATGCCATTCGAACTAGAAGTAGACGCATCGGGTTACGCAGTCGGAGCGGTACTCCTTCAACGCGCGACAGACAGCAAACGACACCCCATCGCCTACTACTCCAGCACCCTCAACGAGGCGGAAAGAAACTATGACATATACGACCTAGAACTCTTAGCCATCGTCAAAGCGCTACGAAACTGGAGACAATACTTAGCGGGATCCCCGCACAAGATCAAAGTATTCTCTGATCACATGAACCTACAGTATTGGAGATCACCGCAAAAGATCAGTAGACGAGTAGCCAGGGAAGTACTCGAACTCTCCGAGTACGACATAGAAATTCACCACATCAAAGGGACAGCAAACGGACGAGCAGACGCCTTGTCTAGACGACCCGACTACGACCAGGGAGAACACGACAACGAACAGGTCACGGTTCTACCAGACCACATCTTCGTAAGAGCGGCAGAGATCGATACCACAGACAACCCCGTCCGCACCCAAGCCACAGTCGATGTCCTCGAAATGCAGACAGCCAATCCCGTCTACGCCCAAGACGAAAAGGCAATCCAGAAATGGGTGGACCCGCATCGACTGAAGAAGATCGAAGGCACCTGGTACAAAGAAGGACGCCGCGTAGTCACGGGAGACCAACACGAAAGGCGACACATCATACAAGCCCATCACGACCCCCCAGTACACGGACATCCCGGAATAAGTCGAACCATCCAAATGGTGGAAAGATACTACTGGTGGCCGGGGCTGAAACAGGAAGCACAAGACTACGTCAAGGGATGCGCGAACTGCCAACGGATCAAAGTCAACAACCGACCTACACGCGCCCCTCTACAACCAATCTACCCAAGACAAGAAGCAGCCCCATTCGAAACCATTGCACTAGATTTCATCACCAAACTCCCTGTATCGGATAACTGCGACTCCATACTAACGGTAACGGACCACGACTGCTCGAAAGCAGCAATATTCATCCCGTGCCAAGAAGAGATAAGCGCGGAAGGAACCGCCGCCCTGTACGTGACCCACGTGTTCTCTCGATTCGGATTACCAGCACGCATCATCAGCGACCGAGATCCGCGCTTCGCATCCAAGTTTCACCCGCGAAGCTATGCCGGATCTTAGGGATAGAACAGAACATCTCCACCGCCTATCACCCACGGACCGACGGACAATCAGAACGCACCAACCAATGGCTGGAACAATACCTCCGCTTCTGGGTCAACGAAAGACAGGACGACTGGACACACTATCTACCGATGGCAGAATTCACGCATAACAACTGGCCCAATGAAACCACAAGATCCTCCCCCTTTAACGTCCTCATGGGATACAACCCGCGCGCTGACTGGACGGACAGACCTTCCCCCATTCCACAGGTGGCGCTACGCCTCGAACAATTTAGAAGGGCTAGAACGCGCGCCCAGGAACTGATGATCAAAGCGCAGCAGGGGTGGATCAAACACAAAGATACGCCCAAGTACCAAATAGGCGACCTCGTGTGGCTCGAAGGACGCCACCTTCGGACCAACCAGCCAACCGCAAAGCTCGCGCCCAGAAGGCACGGCCCGTTTAAGGTCACACAGGTGATGTCCGCAGTCAATTATCGCCTAGAACTTCCCACGCAGTGGAGCATCCACCCAGTGTTCCACACGGACCTTCTGACCCCTTATCGCGAAACTCCCACACATGGTCCAAACTATCAGCGCCCACCACCGGATCTGGTAGGCGGAGAAGAAGAATACGAAGTCGAGAAGATTCTAGACTCTCGGCGGTTCGGCAGAAGCAAGAAATTGCAATACCTGGTCAAATGGCGAGGATACCCTGACTCGGACAATCAATGGGTCTCGAAGGATGACGTCTTTGCCGATGACGCAATCCGGAACTTCAAAAGTTCGAACCCCGCTCGAGAAACACATATAAGCGCAGGGATTTTGGAAAGGACGTCTTCACTCCCCACTTCCACTCTCCCTTCCACTCATACCATTTCAGACTTCGATGCCCGCTGTAGAAGTACACTATGTCCTCGACAACCTACTCCCAGCTGCCATCCAACCCGACCTCATTGTCCAAAACGCGCCATCGTCACCCCTGTCGATTCCCCAGTCCATTCACCCAGGAATCAGTCGTCCAACGTCCCCCGTACCATCCCTCATTTCTGCGACCTCAACCACCGCAGTGGGATCACCCCGCGGTCCTTCGCCTACGCCATCTCATCCGGAAAGCACAACGTTTGCGACCTACGTACCGACACGACCACCTTCCCGTACGGACGAAGCTGCGATTCAAGAAGACCGGGACTACGACCGGTATCTTTCCCAAGAGCACTGCCCCCTCAACGAGCACCTCATATACGGGAACCACCTCACCACGACGAGCGAAGAAACCCCGCCACTATGCTCCACGGACGGGGAACCTCTCACTATGTCCGCAAACTACTCGACCCACGCTCCGCAGATACCGTGCGGAGAGCCACAGTCCGATTTCCCGACAGCGGGTGGAAACACCGCCACCCCACGGGTACCAACACAACAGGGGAGTCCATTACATCCCATTCCAGATTCGCGACGCTCAGGGGAGGCTGCACCCAGCTCGGTATACGCAGCTCGTCTTTACGGCGGACCCATTTGTCCTCGCCTACAGACGAGGCAGCGACCAGCAGTACGGAAAGTCGGTACACGCAGCCCCCGACTACGACAACACCCCCTCCAACCCCTACAGCGACGACGACCTAGTGTATCTCAATCGGGAGGGGGAGCTCAAGGAGGCGGTCGACACAGCCCTACTGGGCATGAAGGATCTAACCCTCACAGCGGAAGTGCACCGCTACCGCTGCATCCAAGCCGGGTATGCCGCCAAGGAGGAGGAGTTGAGGAAGAAGATCGACGAGTTGGATCGGATCGGACTAACCCGCCGCCAGTGCGTCATCCGGCTCCAACGAGCCAACGCCATCAGGCGCATCCAGGACGAGCAAGAATCGTACCGCCCAGGAGTAGAAGAGGGGCAACGCGTAGCCCTCATAAGGGAGGCTCTGCAGGGCGGTCGACCTGGGGGCTCGACCCTGAGAAGGGGGTGATGTTACGGATCGGACTGGCGGAGTGCCTCGGCCCGGAAGTGAACACTGACGTACAAGGGTATGACACCGCGTCAGCAGTATATAGTCATGGACTTAGTTGATCAATCAGCCGGGTAAGCTCCGGCGCATGAGATTGTGTACGATACGGCTCGGATCATGACTCACTACTAGGATAGCTGTACTAGGGTTTGCTCTACTTACGCTATAGGCTAGTAGTATTTGGAGCGGCGCTTGAAAGCCCGCGCGTACTTGTATAAGTAGTTCCGAGAAAAGACCAAGAACGGTATCTTGGTCTTCTTCGAAATACCACTCTTTCTACTCGCATCTACGCTAGAGGGAATCCCACCCTTTAAGTGAGTCGTCCGGCATATCCCCTTAGACCAGGGATCCCCGTGACTTATCCCGAGTCCCCCTCGGGCAGTGGAATACCCCTTGAACGCTACGTGCCACCGAGTGTTCATCTATCTCAACGAACGAGTCGCACGTCCCTACGCTACCTTCTTCGTCGTCGATCACGACTCCTGGGACGACCTAAAGATCCTTCCCGATCTACCGATCGGAGTACAACAAGGAGACGATCTCCACGGGTATCGAGCAGGACCAGAGGAACGTCTATTCCCTCACCCAGCTTATCATCCCGAGACCCCCGCTAACCGACTCTACTACTTGCTTCGGATCGCCACACACCAAGAGGCCTAAGTCAGGCAAACGTCCGTGGTAGACGTTACACACGAGCACTCACGGAGGCTTGCACGGAGGAGGTGCGCAAGTGGATGATTTCCTGCCTTTCTAATTAAGTAGGATAGATCGGAACATGTATTACTAACACAGGTGGTGTAATAGTAACACTAGTGAGACAGTGACCCGGAGGTTGTGAGTTCGAATCCGACGAGGCGAGACTTGGTATGTTAAAAAAAAAATTGATAAGATGAGATAACAAGATGTAAGTGACAAGTGGAGCTCGTACAATATATATTTTTGGTCACAATCTAGTAACACTATACCATTGATAAGGCATTACATGTAGTTGTCCGGCAGCAATCCAATGCAAAGTCCGGCAATCCTTACAGACATTATAAGAGTTTTTTCGAAAATCGCGTCCTGTAAGTGGTCAATATATTGCTGACACAAATATTTCTATCCATATATGGCCTTTCAGAATATTATATTCAATTCCTATACTATATAATGGATTCCCTGGCCCATGTATAGGGCGACACATTTTAGTGATGACTACGCTGAGGCGATCCTCCTTCCGCCAGCTTCCTGGGATGGACCTTCCCTCAATATTGTCGATCTCCTTTTTTACCTCGCATCCTTTCTTCTACTTCGCTCCGAGAACTTCGAACAGCCAGAGGACGTCAAATATTCTATCGAGTACCTCCGTTACCTTCGAGGGATACCAATTCCCCTCGATTCCTTCGTTCGAGGGCTACCAATTCCCCTTGATTCCCTTGACCTCCCCAGAAACCTCGTTACGAAATCACTTATCAAGGCATTGGCTCTTCAAGTTAAGTTGGAAGAAGGAGATGGGACACGGAATATCAAGGAGATGGTGGTCCTCTGCTGCGAGCTTCTCCCCACAAAATCTTTGACAGACGACCTCGCTGCTGCATTTTCATCTTTGGATGAGGCTACCGGTACCCAATTTAGTCGAGGGTCGACCCTCCCGTCGATAGACGAAATCATTGAATGCCTACGGGGCGCGGTGAAGACGTGCTTGCCAGATTCGTACCAAGTCTTGTTCGTGCTGGCCAGGATGCCTATACGCAAACTCATTTGATTGACGATTATGAGGAAGCAATGGGACTATTGGAAAGGATCCTCGATGCCAATCAGCCCTCTAGGTGTCCTGATTCAATTCGGGGTCAAGCTTCATCACTTGTCGTTCATCTCGAGCTCTCCAGATTGACCATCTTCAAGAACCCACTCCATTCCGAAGTGACAATTCCTCGTCTCCGTACCTTACTCAGCTCTTCTTCCATTGACGAAGGACTTCGTCTGGAAATCACTGCTATCCTGGCAGGACAGGCCCGACAGCGCTTTATACAATACAGTCTCGCTGAGAGCCTCGAAGAAGCGAACACCTATGCTTCACAACTTGTCAACATTTCATCTTCTCAAAATCTGGAAATATTTGAGGGAGGGTTTCCTGCATTCGACGATATTCGTAATTCATATCCAGTGACGAGGATGGCGGAGGAAATTCAGCGTCTTGAAGAACTGCGCTCGAATACTCCTCCAAGGACCTCACGTCACAGAGAGTGCCTCAGAGACCTGGCAAGTTGGTATTCGTCAAAGTTCTCCCGTACGAACGATGTATCGGATATTGAAGAGTCCATCAAGTATAGCCGCCTGTTACTAGACGCGACCCTTCCCGGTGACTGGCGGGTCAGTCGCCTTTATATCCTGCACGACGACCTCGTTCGCGCGTTCAAACGTACCGAGAAGATCAGCTACCTCGACGAGTCAATTACCGTCGCCTATAACATCCTCGAGTCACTGAGGGGTGCACGGCCCGTCCACTTTTACGCAACTCGGAAGCTTGCATCGTCTCTACTTTCCCGCGAGGACTTGCTTGGGGGAAATGAGGACAGACTCGAAGCCATTCGATTAATCTCGATGGTCATCCATGATCCATACGCGCAGGAACCTGACCGATTCCATCTTGCATGTCAGTTGGCCATCCTTGCTCGAAATATCAATCACCCCATCACCTTTACCGCCTACAAGAGTGCAATGTTATTGTTGCAGAAGTCGTTCTCCTTCGCTCCGACGGTATCCGTCCAGCACGCCCGTCTCGCCGCAATGGGCGAGTTTTGTCAGACCATGCCACTTGACTACGCATCCTTTCAGATCGAATTAGGTCGTCTTGAGGAGGCCGTTGAGATACTGGAGCAAGGAAGAGCGTTACTTTGGTCCGAGATGCGTGGCCTTCGTACCCCTATGACTCAACTCATCGAAGAAGACCCGCCATTGGCAAAGATATTTGCCGAGGTCAATCGACAACTCGAGGCGCTGACCATATCCGTCACACCGAGTGGGAGGCCAGAAATGGAAGACGGCGTCGCTCAAGGTGGAGATGGGACGGACCCATTCGGCAGGCTTGTGGTAAAGCGGCGGGATCTGATCGAGGAGCGGGAGGCGCTGATTTCACATATTCGAGGCCGACCAGGGTTGGAAAGATTCTCGCAGCCTGAAGATGCCATCATTTACCACTCTTCGCTCCGCCGCCTCCTGTGGCCCCGTCATTATTATCAACCACTGCACATGGCGCTCTGATATCTTGATTATCTTCCACAATTCTCTTCCTTGCACCATTCCTACCGCCAACGGTTTCTACGCTCGCGCAAATAAACTACGGGACGAGCTAGTCGAGGCACGGAAGCACGGTCTCGACTCAAGCGAATATCAGGATGCCCTATGTTCTGTACTGAAGGGCCTGTATGAGCTCGTCGGAGAACCGGTCATCAAGAAGCTTCGGTTGTTAGGCGTTCCAGAGCAATCTCGAATCTGGTGGTGCCCAACATCAGTCTTCTGTTCTCTTCCCCTTCACGCAATGGGTCCAGTCCCATCTAGCGGTACTTCCGAGGAGCGATATTTCTCAGATCTGTACATTCCTTCATATACACCATCTCTCTCCGCACTCATCGAGTCTCGCAAGGCAAGCCGACAGATGCTGGAAAAGCCCTCGTTACTGCTTGTCGCCCAACCAGATGATTCCCTTCCAGGCGTGAAGGGAGAGATCAAGGCCATACGATCGCTCGAACCACGGGTCACGGTGGCGAATCTTGTCTCGAGTGAGGCCACACCCTCTTCCGTGGTCGAGGGCCTCCGGGGCAATCGGTTTGCGCACTTCGCATGCCATGGAGTGCTGGAGACAGGAAAGCCATTCGAGACTTCATTCAAACTTCATGGAGGCTCGCGTCTTACCCTGCTGGACATTGCACGGTCTCGACTTCCGGATGCGGCATTCGCGTTCCTTTCTTGCTGTCACGCTGCGGAAATCACGCAAGATAGCGTTGCCGATGAAGCGCTCCACCTGACTGCTGCGATGCAGTATTGTGGATTCAGAAGCGTAGTTGGGACTATGTGGGAAATGGCGGATACGGACGGGCGAGACCTGGCCAAGAGCTTTTACAGGTCACTATTCTCTAGCCAAGAGACAAGCGTGCCGTACTATGAGCGATCTGCGGGAGCATTGCGAGATACGACACGGATGCTGAGGGGAAAGAGAGGAATCACGCTGGAGCGATGGGTGAACTTTGTGCATTATGGGGCTTGATGGTGCGTCTTCGGTGAGACTGGTGAGTGGTCGAATTTCAGCGCACACGCGACTCTGGAGCTTACCAGTTCTCTCAGTAAGACTCGGATACTAGTATGTTGTATCACCAGGGTCAGACCAATACTTGGCGTCGGTTATTTAGGTTGGATATGCTTAGTTGTTCGTTTCATTGTTGTCCAGGTATTGTATCACCTGTGTAGCGGCCTACGGTAGTGGGAAAGCATCGGTCCTCGCGGCCCTCAGTCACAGGCCGTTTCGAATAACACCAAGTTCGGGAGCGGTCAACGTTCAAACTTTCAAGCTTAAGCTTCAAGACTAGCGGTGAGGTAGCCGACCTCTTTCCTGCATTTATCGTGTTCGCACATCGTCTAGCTTGATTTCACAAAAGATTCACAATGTAATCGACTTCACTCGACAAAACCGGTTCCACTCCAAAAAAAACACCCACTTCCTCATTCTAGTACCTCTTCGTTCATTTGTCTCTCCCTGAAAACTGCATCAAGAGTTTTAAAACACCTGTTTCAGTTTCCAAGGCATCGCAAGATCTCGAGTCTGTTAGGTAGGAGGCGCGTCCCCTCGCTGTTCCCGCGAAGAAGGGCAGGGATGTAACGAAGGACACATGTGTAACTTTGGCTCATCTTGCTTCACGAACAACGACCCCGAGCACCGATCACGCGACCGGTTATCGTCTTGTAACCGCTCCACTGTCTGATTTTCGGCATTCTCCGAACTCCGAAACCGAACCGAACCGAACCTTACACTGCGCGTGACACCGGTATAATTGGACGATAGTGCTGTTATCATCGAACGACTGTCTACTATAGCCTTGGAGGTTTCCTGGACAGCGGAGCCATTTGACAGACCTCGGGAGGATCTACAGCAGCGTGAAAAACCGGCCAGCTTACGGTTCAAACGTTTCGGCACTTCTCTCTCCGACCGTCTCTCCTCCAAGCGACCTGTCTATGTATGATCTTGATCGGCCTAATATCACAGTGCAGAACACTAAGCAGGTTCTGAAGCTGAATCTCCCTAATTGGGTATACACGATCTCTATTCGTACCTCAATTATACTTATAGTATCGACGGGTATACAGGTGTACAAGGAGAAATGAAAATATGGTGCGTCAAATAATGGCAGCGACAACATGAAGAGCGCCAAGCCCGCCCATTAGAGCCATATCGCGCTTGAGAGTCACAGCTGCTGCATTTGCATTCTGTGATGCGCCGCTCGTGGCGGACGGCCTGTCGCTCGATGCTAAAGTGATCGTCCCGGTCGTCAGCTTACTCCAAAAAAGGTGCCGTGAATGGTCACATACGAGTGCTTACCGCCGTTGAACTGACGGTGCAAAGATCATTGATGAAGTCTGTTGCATCCTGAATACCAGATGCAGCGCAGGTCTCTTGGACGCAGCTCCTCGCCGCACTCAGAAATTGGGTGTTGTTACAAAAACATGCGACCTTGTAGCTGGGGTTCCAAAGTAAGTGGATGTGTGGTGAGCCAGGATTGAACAACAATGGACGTACATATCGCAGCCTATCTGAGAGGCAGCAGAAGAGGTACAAGACACGGCGCAAGCTGGGGGCCGTGATTGCGCCGCAGAGCACAACATACCCGTGCTCAGAAGGATGGAAACGATAAGGAAACGGCGAAGAAGGTTCAGGTTCGTCATAATACTAGCTCGAAAGTATGCGTGGATGGCTGAGACGAATGGCACTAGGCGGGGGGGCTATTTATCGTTGGGTGCTTGCAGTCTCCTAATGTCATAACGCTGTGGACTTTCCACTTCGAGGGGCAATCGCCCACCAGGCACTCATCATGATGACAGTGGATCCTTTTTCCTCTCGAAGATGACTCGGAACCTAGGGTCCCGAACAGCTGCGAGACTGATTTATTTGCCTTTTGAGGACGTGAGTGAAGTGGGCACGGCGGCCAAGTGGATCACTGATGCTGAGGCGCAACAGCACTACCGTACCGGGTCCGGTGTCGCTCGTCTGCGCGCTCGAAGCGCGAAGAACATGCAGCCATCGCACGCACATCGCCACTAGTGCGGTGACTAGTAGTCCCGTGCCAGTGTTGATGCATGGTCGACCAAGGACGCTTATTACTGCAAGCTGGCATGCCGTCAGGAAAAACGTATCAGAGCATCGCATTTCGCTATACAGCGAGTGCAGGAATGTGCCTTGTCTGGTGTGGTGCTGCCAGGGAAGGAACACCAAGGCCGTGACTGACTTACTTTGACGGGCGCCAATTCTGACCTAAACACCATGATACCCTTCTTGGCGCAACCTGGTAATGATGGCAGCTCTTCCCTTCCAGTAACCTGTTTGAGTGGAGCCAGGCAGGGTTCTCAGGCAGGAGCGTGACCATGCGGTGTCTGTAGAACTGTTCCGTTCTCTTCCCGTGTCATTTCGTGGTTCCTCCCAGAAGCCGTTGCTATATGGTATCACTGTAGTAGCTAAAACCTTCGTGCTTCCAAGTTCCGGCAAAGAGAAAGAGCACCCGTCCAATTACACTACTGATTTCCAAGTGGCGTTGATCTAGCCATCTTGGCGAATTCAAATAGCACCGCATCCAACAAATACGTTTCTAAGCCACCTCGCGAGTTACACTTGTAAGTCGGGATATTAGGACCCCAACTCTTGCCCCAACTGACAGATCTCTGTGCTAGTACTAGTTTGGTCAGATGGGCTGACTTCGGGATCTCGTCCGCGTCCGAATGTTCCCGACGAGGCACAGCCAGCCCGCTATGCGACGCCACCTGCTATTCCTTGCTCCTCGCTCACGATGTCAGCCTACTCGTCACGAAATCGTATAGGCGCTCATTTTCCCATAGTAAGAATACATCATAAAGATACAACATAATAGCGGTACGCATACAGTTCTCTGGCATAATCATGGTCCATACCGATTGACAATGGGAAAATGCTGTACGTCCACCGTGACGCCGCGCTTGAGTACCGAATAAGTCGAAGGCGCAGTGTCCGGCGTCAAAGGCAGCGCCCGCCTTACGGCCTGGATTCGGAGGAGAATCGGATGACAGCCACCTGCAGCATATTGATAGACCTGAGAGCCATTCCCTTATCCCGCAGCTCGCGCAAATACACCCTGCTGAGGGCGTGCGCATCCTTGATCCTCAACTGCGCCAGCACCGATGGTATGTCCTCTGGGAGCTCATACCTGCGACAAAAGTCCTCCATCGGCAGTTTCCCCCCGAACCCAGGGGTAAGCCGCGCGGGGAGGAGAAGGCGGGACTTCTTGTGCTCTGAGAGCGCATCTTCGAGGTCATCGTCTGACATCTTTCCAGAACGATACCATTATCATGGACCCACGGCCAACGGACAGAGGTCAGTGAGCTTGTGTGCGAACAAGGGGACGAAGAGCGGGAGATAGTCTATACAAACCTGAAAGATGGAGTCCGAACTGGTGGTGGAGCCTCCTTCCGAAGACGATATGGACCCTGCGGGTGATCGGAGGTATGACGCCTCAGTACGACGTGTGACAGGAGAAATTGCTGACGAACCTGGAACCGGTTCTGGGTATGCCGGGGGTGGCACGGTCGGGAACATCGTCGGCGGGGGGTAAAACGCGATGACGAAGGTCAAAAATGGTTCGTCTTCCTTCGTTTCGAACTGGCTTTGCATCAGTGCATTGCTCGGTCTATGGAACAGGTGGCGTCAGCTGGTTCGGGGCGATGCAGCAACTAAAGACGAATACGGACGGCACACAGCTTGGTCCATCGTCCGGAGTGGGCTCGCGCACGGTAACGGGAACAAAGCCGTCCTTGTCCCGCCCTTCTTCGACTTGGGATAGGTATTGGAATCGTAACTCGATCATGCTTGGCTCGAAAACCTTGGACCGACGATCTGTGGGCCGTCCAGTAGAGTATCACTAGGGCTACGGTAGAGTTCGTACCATAAGAGTCCTGGAACTTGAAGAGGGAATCGCAGCCTATGTTGTGCCACGCCTTGGGCTCTCGCGCGATCAACCACTTCCCCAAGGATTCGCCGCGGATAAAAATATCCGCGCTGGCGTCAAAGCGGCCATTGTTGCGTACGAAGAGTCTGAATTCCTGCGGCGCTGTCAGCATTTCGCCGAAAAGTGAAGGGAATGGTGCGGCGCTCTCCAACCTCTTCCACCAGCGCGACGAAGGTGACGAAGACCGTGTGGCCTCCTGTCAAGTGGTTAACCACGATCGGGGCCTCCCGTGGCCTGAGCTCTCCTTGCTCAGAGATAGCGCAGACAGCGAGGTCACATTGTTCGATCTGGTGTTCTGGTTCGATTCGGTCGGAGGAGGACAGCATAGGGATCCTAGATGAAAATACGGGATTAAATATACGAGAGGAAAATGGAAATCGCTTAAGTCGGTGTGACACAAGGCATTATTCCTTTATACCTGTAATCAAGTAAGGGCCCGAACAGGGTGAAACTATGAATGGATCCAAGTCAACAGAGAACAGCATAGAATCACGAGGAACGCTACAGCCACATGGAAGGCGCGGATGGCGCATCCGGAATCTTGGAAATTCAGTTATTAGGGCAGTTCGGGATCCAGGTGACCTGAAGGTCCAGAACGGAAATGACGCAGGATGTTTTCATACTCTTCTGCCGAATGCACAGATAACGGCCAGTTTGCGAATGTAAAATGTTCCCCCGGGCCCATTTTCGAAATCGTTCTTCAAGTTGCAACGATGGAATGCGATGCAATAGAGGAGGGGTGGTGTTTCTTGATTTGGGCAACATGAAAGAGGATACATGGCGGCATAGTGGTCACCGGAGCCAGAGAACACAATACAGGGCCCGGCTGAACCAATGAGGCAGGATCGAGCCTGAGCCTGAGCCTGAGGGGAACCGTGGCGCACCCAAAGCGTGCTGCACATGAAAGAAAAAGGACACTAATAGCCCCTCCTACGTTCCTATGATGCGACCAAAGGCCGACACACCAGCACCAGCGGGGACAACCCTCGAAATGGAAATGACATGTTATGTAGTAACTAACGGCAACCCTGGGACACAGCCGCTCACCAAGTTATACCAATTGAGTTGATATTGTAGCGTGTGGCTTCGTTCCACGCAATACATGGCCGAAATAACACCATACTGGCACATCTCGCGGTAATGGGCCGGACTATGATGGGCGCTCGCCTGTACACCACACGTCGACGCCAAGAGCCTGAGGGGCCGCCCGTCTATAATCAGATACGGAAGTTTCCGGGCGAGCACAGATCGAATGTTCCGCGATGCGACGACAGGGCTCAATTCCAGGGAGGGCCTGGAGGCGGTGCTGAGCTGGTTGCGGGGGAGTATCAAGTATGTATGCTTGTCTCTTGCGTTCAGGCTTCGCAACCCATTAAGTTAAGCAAGGCGGAACGAAAATCACCGTGGTCCGTGCCTGCGTCGACTTCTGACCTTGCCCGTGTTGGATACTTGGATCTTCGTATCAGTATCAGACAGGAAAAATGCCGAGTGCTTTGTCACTTCTGACGCCGGACCGAGTGGCCCAGAAGCTGGGCCCGACTTGAAGCTGCAGCCCTTGGGTCAAGCTATGATGGCACTGACACCCCCCTGGGAACGCGACGTGATCGAGACTCATCTACTGGCGATACGGGACATCGACCGTGTCGTCCACGATGACTGGGAGCCCCCAGCATATCGCATGATGCCGGCGGACGCAATTTTCAGGGACATGTAACTAAGAAGTGGTTGGATCCAAAAAATAAAAAACCAAGTGGCGCTGACTTGCCAGTGGGCCGCGGCGCTGGCCCGGGCCCCCGAGGAAAGAAATTTTGTGACACCGCTGGCAGGCTGCGTACTGCGCAGAGCATGAAGTCATTCGGACATTGGAGATCGGAGTACTTGAAGGTAGCTGTATCGATCAAGGATATTGGGAGTCACGGAAGGAGGAGTCGGAGTGAGACGGGCAGAGCTATTTTTTATTTCATTATAGTGCACGCCGTGACCTTGGGTGCCAGTGGGGTGACCTAGTACTAGTATGTGGCACTTTACAGAACGTCCTCTACCAAATATACTTTCCTTCCTCCGCACGATATGTACAACTACTGTTCATAGAACATGCGGGCAGAGCATGTTAGTCAGGTACTGACTTGAGGCGTGTTCGGGTGCTTACGCCAAGCACGACACGAATGCGGTCGTAGATGCAAGCGTAGATGTCTCTGAGCTGTGAGCTGTCATTTATGCAACTACCATCCCAGGCCCTAACCCCATCGAGTTCTATTGTCCACCAATTCTACTCGCTCGTATCAGCCTGTTCATTTATTACGGGGGTTCTCATTCATCAAGAATCACGATGCGAAACAAATACAACATAATCAAGGTACACATACAGATTTATCGAGATGGCATCAAAATGGTCCAAGCCGATCATGATGGTCACAGCACGCTCGGGTACCGATCAAGCCATAACGCGGTTGCCGATCCTAGGCCCTGTGCCCACTCACGATACCGACTCGGAGGAGAATAGGATGATAGCCAGCTGCAGCATCTTGATAGACCTGGGGGCCATTCCCTTGTCCCGCAGATCGCTCAGGCGCTTGCTGCTGAGGCCGTGCGCATCCTTGACCCCGATCTGTCCCAGCAGGGGCGGGATATCCTCCGGCAGCTCATACCGACGGCAGAAGTCCTCTATCGAGAGTTTCCCCCGGAGCCCAGGGGTGAGTCGAGGAGGGAGGAGCAGGCTGGACTTCCCGTACTCTGAGAGCGCTTCTTGGAGCTCGTCGTCTGACATCTTTGGGAGTGACGTCGTCGTACATTCGCAGCCAATGGGAGGAGGTTAGCGAAATTGTATGTGGGGTCACGGAGAGGTATTTGCGGATTACAGACCTGGGAGATCGAGGCTGGGCTAGTTAGACTGGTGGCGGGGCCGCACTTTGGAGGTAACGTTGATGCTGCGGGCAATCGGAGAACGTCTCAGGACGATGCGTGGCAACGAAAATAACTGGCGCACCCGGGCCTGGAGCCGGCTCTGGATCTTCAGCAGGCTGTCTGAGAACGGACAGGGAGGGCGGTGTGGGAGGGGACGATGTTAACAACGGGGAACTTGGCGTAGGCGTTGTGGTCACTGTGGACAGGGTGCTCATCGTGAATAAGGTGCTCGTTACGGATGTGCTCGTTGAGGATGTGCTCGTCGTGGATGCGCTCGTCGTGGATACGGTACTTGTCGTGGGTAAGGAGCTCGTCGTGAGTAGGGAGGTGGGCGTTGTGGGCTCGGAGCTCGTCAAGAGCGGGGAATTTGTCGCGGGAGGCGGGTGAAACGAGATGAAGAAGGTCAAAAATGGGTCGTCTTCTACCGTTTCGAACCGGCTTTGCATCAGTTCATCGCTTGGTCTACAGGCAATTGATGTCACGCAAATAAGGCGCAGGAAAACGAACACTGACTGTACCCAACCTGGACCATCCTCCAGAAACGGTTCACACACGACAGTGGGAACCAAGATACCCTGATCTCGCCCTTCAGCGACTCGGGATAGGTATTGAAACCTTATCTCGAACTTGCTTGGCTCAAAAACCTCGGATTGACGATCTGTGGATTGTCCCGTAGAGGATCATTGGAATGCAAGAGAGTTCGTACCATAAGAGTCCTGAAATTTGAAGAGAAAATCGCTGGCTATGTTATGCCACGCCTTGGACTCGCGCGCGATCGTCCACTTCCCTAGGGATCCTCCCTCGAGAGAGATATCCGCGCTCGCGTCAACGGGACTATCGTGGCGCACGAAGAGCCGAAACTCCTGTGGCGCTGTTAGCATCTCTCCGAGAGTGCGTAACGGCGCAGCGTATAACAACCTCTCCGGGTGCCGCCACAAAGTCGATAAAAACAGCGGTGCCCCCATTCAAGTCATTGACCACCCGCGGCTCCTTTCGGGGTTTGAGTTCCCCTTGATTGGAGAGCACGTAGAGGGAGAAATTATTTTGTTCGATCGGATGTTCTTGTTCGGTTGGCTCGAAGGAGGATGGCATGGAGACTCCAGATGGCAAATGATTGCGAGAGAAAGGTAACGATCGCCCGAGCTGAGGCAACACCGAGGACACTTTTATACTGATCGCGTGGGGCCAGGGAAACTATAGCTCAATGCCCACAAGGAAGCGCTAGAGAGACATAGGACGACAAAGAAGGCTGCAACCAAATACGCCCTCATATGGGGTCCAGAGGCCGTATTCGGAACATTCATTCATATATAAACGCGAAATACCGGCGCTTCGGGTGGCGGGAGAGACGACGCTGCGGAACGGTCTAATGGTCTAGTCGGTCTATATGCACAGGTGACAACCAGTTCGTAAAGGACAATCGTTTCAGTATTCGTCCCACATTGCAGTGACGGTGTGTGACGGTGTAACAGTAAGCACGGGGAAGTTGTTCCCCAGTTCGAGTAAATTTTAAATCGATCCTGGGAGCTTAGATACTGCCAAAGTCAGCGAATACGACACCAGACAAATTCGAACCAAGAAAGGAGTCTCTGCACCAACGTTCTTATAAATTTAACCCTACCACCTAGATGGGACCCACACACACTCCGATGATGCAAGTAGAGATGAGCCGGCAGGTGTCTTTGCGATAACACGAGGATAGCATCAGCACTGACCCGCCGATTGACAACTCTAGGACACAGCCATGCGCAAAAAGGATTTCGGGGATTGGTAGGTATCCATTCCTGCCTCAAGGGGCGCGGTAACATGATGGGGGGCATTGTTCCACGCGATACACTGAAAAAATAGCCCCAAACTGGTCGTATTGGCAGCAGCAACGGACCAGACCCAACGGGCGCTTGCTTGGGCGCTCGTAGAAAGTCGTCGATGTGGCACCGAGATAAAGACCGAGGTAGTCCGTGACGCGGAGCTTCCGAACCTGCGCAGATCACAGTAGATCAGATTTTCCGCGCTGAGACGAGGGGACTTCAAATCCAGGAAGGCCCCCCTCCAAGAGTTGCTGTCAGTGCTAAGTCACTCATTTGGGTGCCACTGCATTGGCCACTGCCACTTGAAGCGAGGAGTGTCAAGTCCGTGATTCCCGTCCGTGATTCCCCTGCGATCCGTCACGCGTCACGCGTCACCCGTTACGCATGAGAAAACCAATTAGCCAGGCGAAATAGAACAATAAAGTAGCTAATACATATTACGAACCCTGCTGCATGCCGCGCTGACAATCAGGATGGTTCCCATCAAAGCGCCTCCGATGAGGACGTCTCTTTCGCGGCGAAGTTTCGCCCGAGGCCCGAGGCAAGGTGTCCTGGGAAATGAAGACCAAGTTGGGAGATAAATCAAATACAAATGACAAATTGTCGGATCGCTCCGTGAAACCGCGTGTGCCAGCGCCGCACTGTAGTCACTGTCAGTGACGACAGTGCAGTCGTACCATACACCAAGTTAACTTGGTTGCCCTGCGTTCGCGTACCGCTGTGCGTGTCAGGAGCTCGGCGCTGTCACGGTCCGAGGAGATCATTTGTTTATACTGACAAAGTAGGGTGCTTCGAATTCCTAATAAGCAGCGTTTCCGATACGGGATACGCTCTTCCCAAGTGTGGACGAGGTAACGTTCCAATGTTTGGACCGTGTTTGCCTACGTTCGATGCCTTGGGGGCCTGAGCCTTTCTGCTTTTCTGTCACCTTTTCTGTCCAGTGTCTTGTCCCGCCGACGCATATACCTGCAGAACACTTATAATGGAAGCTGGAGATTGGGTTCCGACATCGTGGAGGAGCAAAGGAGCCGCTCAGGTACGCTTGATCTTAAAACACCCCCACCCATAGCCTGGGCTCATCCCTTTTTCTTTTTTTTTCAGTCCGTCAAATATCCAGATGAGGCTCATCTGGCTAAGTGCATAACACGCTATTGGCATACCATCTCGGTGCTCATTCCTGTATTTCCATAGGGTCTTGAACAAAGTCAAAGCCTTGCCTCCGCTTGTCACCCCATCTGAGGTGAGTTACGCCTGGCATCATCATTGTGTCAAGGTTGCAACGAACCTGTCTTATTAAGATCGAGCGACTTCGGCACCAACTGAGCCTCGTACAAAAAAATGAAGCATTCCTACTACATGCTGGGGATTGTGCCGAAAGCTTCGCAGCCTGCACTCAGGTTCGGCTTCCAGGACCAACTTAGCGGGCGCGCACTTATCTCTGCTTCAGGAAAATATTTCCGCAAAAGTTGGACTCATATTGTCGTTCTCCCTCATCTTGACCTGGGGAGCTCGTCTCCCAGTCGTATGTTCCTCTCCACAGCCTTTCTGTTGTTCGTTTCGGCTGATAGCGGGGACAGGTCCGCATTGGCCGAATTGCTGGTCAATATGCTAAGCCGAGGAGCAGTGCGACTGAAAAGATTGGGGATCGTGACGTCATGATCTTTCGGTAAGGCGCTCCCAACGTTTTCACCAAATATATGCTAACGGACAACCAACAGGGGAGACAATGTGAACGGGTAATGAAAATAACGCGCCATACTCATGCCTGTGCCTAACCTTTTATAAGCTTCAACCCTGACGAGCGAACTCCGGACCCAGAGAGGCTACTGAGGTGCACCTTCCTTCATCGCGTTTCCACCCGTCGGATGGCGTCTGAACCTATGCAGCGCGTACTTCCACTCCACAGCCACTCTAAACCACATCCGCGGTCTTCTTACTTCCGGGTTCGCCTCGTTGCATCATCCACGGGACTGGTCTCTGTTGCACGTACGGTCACCGTCCCTGAGGTGCGTTGAAAAGCAAATACATCTGTTCTGCGTGGTTGACCTCCGTCGGTTTTGATAGGGACGAATACGAAGCAATCTCGCAAGGGCTTTCGGATGCTCTCGATTTTACTCGGACGATCGGCCTGGCCGCTGGCCGGGAAACGCAGAGCTACGAACGTGGCGGGGGTCGCGGGGTCTTGGGAGAGGCCGACCTCTACACAAGGTATCTCCGCTTCCCTCATGACTATCAGAAGATTCTTTAACTAGCGCGCATCCGCCAGCCATGAGGGACTCCTACTCGACTACGAAGAAGCCATGACTCGTTTGTACGCTATCCCGGATTCGACCATTTCTCGCGAGCTTCAAGTTGGAACCCCCACACCCAAGAAGTACTACAATACTTCCGCGCATTTCCTTTGGGTGGGCGACCGGACGAGGCAGCTGGACGGCGCTCACATCGAGTACTTCCGCGGGATACGCAATCCAATTGGGATTAAGGTCGGGCCTTCGATGGCCGCAGACGAACTTGTCAGACTCCTCGACAGTCAGTGTCACGTTTTGGGTAACTTCGTTCCCCTTGAGACTAACTGAGCCCTCAGTTGTGAATCCCGAGCATGATGACGGAAGGGTGACTTTGATCACTCGCTATGGAGTTAACAAGGTCCTTCTATATTTAATCGATTCCGGCTGATCCTCACCATACGGTTTTGAAGATCGCTACGCATTTACCAGTCCACATCAAAGCCGTCCAGGAATCCGGGCATCCTGTCATCTGGGTCTGCGACCCGATGCACGGAAAGTGAGCATGCGAAGCGCTTCGTCACATATGTTCCAGACAGGCTAACGGCTGCATCCAAACGCGATTCCACCCTGGCAGTACGCTCACCTCGTCGACAGGCTTGAAGACGCGCCACTTTGGCACGATCATCAGCGAGCTCACCTCGTGCCTGCGCATTCACAGCGAGTGCGGGTCGCGTCTCGGCGGCGTCAGCCTCGAGTTCACGGGCGAGCTCAACGAGGAGGGCTACAGCGTCACCGAGTGTCTCGGCGGGAGCATGGAGCTCAGCGAGGAGCAGCTCGGTCTTCGCTACCAGGTTGGTTCTCGCACGCTTAATGCTCTGGGTCTCTTCTCAAGGTCGAACTTTAGAGCTTCTGCGATCCCCGCTTGAATTTCGAGCAATCTCTAGGTCGGTCTGGTCCAGTTTCCGTCGCAATAAACACTTATTCTGACCCCTTTTTCACTCTTAGACGTCGCGTTCCTCGTCTCAAACTACTTCAATAATCAGCGACGCGGTGATAGTCGCCGCAAGGGCAACACAGACGTGCTCTACTCTGAGCTGGGAGGCAACCCTGGATCCGGATCTGCCGCCGCCGCATAATAACGATCGTTTTGGTAAGGAACTGAAGGGTTGCGAGGCTGATTGACTCGATTTGTAAAGAATGAGACAGAGAACTGGCCGAGTAGAGAGATTGTACATCAGCAACTTGAGCCCAAATACCGCAGAGGCAATGAACCAAAGTACACATGTATTCGAGTGGCTTACGCTCATCATGGAACTGGACAGACTTTCGTGGCTTCCAAGCTACATTTCGCAATGTCGCTACCGTTTGAACTTCGGGCTAACCTGACACCTAGCAGTATATGGCACCGTGTCGCCTTGCTAGGCACCTGACTTTTTCTCATGCCTTCCTTCCCTCCTAAAAACGTGCTGCGTGATCTTCTCGGCGAGAACAGAACTGGTGTTTAAGCTCCCGATGAACCACCTACAACTGCGACTTTGAATCATTTCTCTAATTCTCGCCGTCTGTCTGACTCGATTAATCTCTCCGTACCGTCGCCCCTAGCCATCATTATCCCGGCCAAGATTTTTGCAGACTGGGTCATTTTCGTCACCTGTATTTTCTCGTTTTGTTTCAAACTATCCGAAAAAGAATAGACAGGACAGTATAAAGCCTCGTGGTCGACGAGGGAGACCCCATAGTCGGTCGACCGATGCCAGCTGGACCAGCGTCAGAATCATGGGAAAGCTGAGTTTGGGCAGAACGTTGACGAGAGGCGTCGAAGGGCGGTACGCGGACAAGGGGGCGCGTTGCCAGTGTTGGTGATTGGTAAAGCGCATCTTTCATGACCACAATAATCTACAGGTCAATTCTCCAACTTGTTATGATTTGAACCAGCCCTAGGATGCAACCACGGCAGGACGGACACCAGCAGCGTGGTGAAAAGACATAAATCCGGCTATGAATGAGGAGTCAAAAACATCAGGACCATTTCCATCTAAAAGCACAGACACACTTCCATGTGCCTCTGGACATTGGAAAGGGAAGGGTCTGGCGTGGAGAGCCAGAGTAGACAACAGGGTTGCGTACATTGCAATTGAGTTCCCGGACCCTGAACTAAGTTACAGCCACGGACAAATCTGGCGGACGAACAGCGTAAGTCAAGGTACACTGGCAAAGGAGTTCCAAGACCAGAGCGAGGGATATCAGTGCCGCCTTCAAGTTCCAGACATCGTGGAACGCGCTTCAGTTACAGTACTGCAATCGCACTTGCAGACCGCACCGCCGATGCCTACCTAGACCGCAACTTGATTGATGACCGGTCCGCCGCTGGGCAATGCAGCAAGGTGATGCATCTGAGTCCAAGCATAACACAAAATGCAAAAAGCTTGATAGCTTCATCAATCAGGCGCCACACTCAGAGTGACACTCTACGTAACGTGATAAGAGAAAATGACATAATCGAGACATTACACTTTCCTTCTGACGGCCGGTAAGTAGCTCCCTCCGAGTTCAATGCGCAACTAAATAACAGTATGCAGCCCTACAGCTGAACCAGAGGACCAGGCGTGCTAGACATCAGAACAATTAAACACTAGGGAAAGCCCTGCCAGCTACTAGGGGGGCGCTGGCCCATCAAGAAAACCAAAGTTACCGGCGACATGAGGAAGGTAGTACTGGCAGGACTACGACAGATCAAGACTAGATCTAACTTAGTGCTGCTGGTAACTTTTGACCCGGATCTCCTTGATGCGGATAGGGCACTGTATAGCTAGCGATCACAAGTCTTGTCACACTGGCAAGTACTCGTTCGGCTGCTCCGTCCAGGATTCTGAGTTTCCTCCTACTAACCTTACCAAAATTGAACCGTGCATTATCTCTGCGGATTCCAATCAATATTGGCTCCACATGCTTCGGATCTATCCTTTGTATCCACTACTGTATAGCATAGGGGGCTGCCAGTGCATAGTAGGGGGCTGGTTGGTTCGGGTCCCCCATGATCGGCACACTCTTTTCTCTCACATCAGAGTCAGCGCCTGAGGGCACGGAACCACTTTGAAATAAGGTTGCAGTACAGCGTGATCGATGCTAGTCCCGGCTGCCAAGCCCAAAGTTCAGTATCTTCAGCTGCAGGCCAGAGGCGTCGCGACGTACACAAGATATAACCTAAGTGCTGGGCTAGCAGGTCTATCAAAATTCCATCGTGGGTGGGGCCTTTGAGGGAGATGCCACACCGGCAGTTGTCGCCTGTTATTTACTGTAGGGCGTCGCACATTATGCATTATGATTGACGTCGATTCCGAGGTCATCATAGCGACAGGGTCCGGCGGTCACCGGTCACCGATCCATTTTAGTGGTCCCTACAGAAGTGCCTAGACACCCGGCTTCTGATGACCGCGGCGCTCACTGTTGTGCAGTTGCGAGGCCAAATTGGAGTCTTTAGGCTGCACCGCGATTTCTAGTAGGCGTCGCTGCTGCATTTCTCGACTCAGTGGCTTCTCAGGTGTTTCATAAAATCGTGAGGATTAAATACGACACTAGTACAGTACACTACGCTCTTCAAATGAAGGATTACTACAGTAGATTACATGACACGGTCATTGATACCTGCGCCAAGATTTTAACGCGCCATAGTATCGGCGGCGATCAGCTCTTCGGCCCTTTTATCCCTTGGGACAATTGAGCACGAGAACGGGTTTGGACCACTTGAAAAAATAATCGGCGATCAGCGACGCTTCTCGGCAGACAAGACACGTACGTTATGCCTGTCCCCATGAATGAATATTCTTCGGCGCTTCCATCAGCTCGCTTCACCCTCTCGA
The DNA here is from genome assembly GCA_021525025.1 of Lactarius hengduanensis. Classification (NCBI taxonomy): domain Eukaryota; kingdom Fungi; phylum Basidiomycota; class Agaricomycetes; order Russulales; family Russulaceae; genus Lactarius; species Lactarius hengduanensis. The sequence continues at coordinate 26,182 of JAKELI010000069.1, forward strand.
TATTGAAGACCGAGAAAAGGGATGCGACGACAATAAACATTGTTGCGTCCACGAAATGTCTCCCAGGACAAATGCGTTTTCCATACCCGAACCCAGACGGCCACGTCGAGTCATCCCGAATGCTGCCATCTGAGTTAAGAAATCGGCTCGGGTTGAAGGCGTCTGGATCTGAATACACGGCTGGATCGTGCAAGACTGCCCTACGAATAACTGAAATCACCATAGACGAGTGCGCGTGGGACAAGTATCTTACCATGAATTAGGGATGACTAGAGAGCCTGATGGTATAGGTCAGCGACACCGAGATAGGTTCATATCATAAAATAGCGAACCCTTGGGGATAAAGTAACCTTCATAGACGTCGTCTTGCACGGTTGAATGAGGGATGCCTGTGGGCGATTAGTGCGCACAGATATTAAGCATGACCAGTGATGAATTGGACATACAGAGAGGTACAACGGGTTTCCACCTCAGGATTTCCTTACATATCGCATTGATGTACGGCAAATTTGGGCGATCCTCAAATGTCGGCAGCCGGTCTCGTCCAATAACGGCGTCGAGCTCGTCCTGCGCCTTCGTCTGTACACCAGGGTTGAGTAAAATCGCGACGAAGAATGTCATCAAGGTATTGAATGTCTAGAGACGAAGGGCTGAATGAAACGAAATCTAGATAATCTCGCGGACGTACGGTGTCGGTCCCAGCTATAGAGAGCTATTTCAACTGAATCTAGTAAGAAGTTGAGGAATTGCTCACCTGCATACATAGACCCAAGAGCTCCGCTGATAGTTTCCGTTACCTTTTCACGCTCCGATTGACAAAGTTTCTCTGCATCTTGCAGCTCCTCGAGAGCCAGGGAAGGCTTCGCAGTGCCGTTGGACTAGAGGGCGTCTTATGAGCCTTTACAGATACCTAAGCGGTCTGCATTGGGCATTTACCATGCATTCTTTGACGAACGCCATCGGTTCTTGCACGGCCTCCTGCCCAATACCGTGGCCCCAGCGAGCAAGCGGTTTATAGCTGAACCATGGCAACCACTCGGGAACGTGCCGCACTGAGACGGATCATCATAGTGAGTATGTGGGAACTGATGGGAACACCCACAGAAAGGAAGAGAATTGACAAGTAGAGCGCCTGGGAGCGTCGTGGTTGCCGTGATTTGGGCCATCTTCTTGACGACGTAAAGCTTCCGGTCGTCCGGTCCCTCGGCATCGTAACCATACGTCATGGATAAGATCATCTCTCCCTGTAAGCTAAGAGAGGTCCGCGATACTGAGGAAGGGTAGACGCAATCAAATAAATTGTTCCACGAACAGTTCGATGTGACCCTTCCATTCATCTGGGCTCGTCAACAGCTGTGTAAGGAGTACGCGCGCCTTAGCTTGCTGCATGGGGCGATACGTAACCGCTGCACCCGGTCGCAAGCCGCGGTCAAGTAACTTGCGTGCTTGGCGCCAAAATTCTGTATAGCCTGAAAATGGCACGAGCCATTCCCATCCCATCCTAACCCAAGTCAGTCGAAATAACGCGAACTTCTCGTGCACGTACATCTCAAAAAACGGGATGACAGGACGATCCGAGTAAATATCGCCCCGTTTCTCAAGGAGATCCTTGATGGCCTTGGGGGAGTTCAAAACGACGACAACCTGGCCAAAAACGTGAAGAGAGAACACATCTCCTATCGTTTCGTTCTGTCAAACTAGGGAACCATTGGTAATAAGTGGTGCCCTTACCATAGACCTTCGACCACCGAGTATATGTGAGCCATGGGAACTCCTTTGGGAGGTCCAGAAGGTTGCCGATTAGAGGTAGAGGTCGAGGGCCAGGGGGGTAGGGGCGTCCCCTGCGTCGTCGATGGTTGCGGAATGCCAAGAAGACGACAAAGAAAGATACCAAAGCAAAAATATCGACGGCAAAGACCTGAGAAACCATGACCACTATTGATGAGAAGGTGCCAGTTGAAATCTAAGGGAAGGGGTGACCATTATCAACGATACATGTTATATTTCTCCAGAAGGTCTTCCGGAACTTGAAGAAGCCCGTACGGCTTCCGCGGGCGTCTTCTGTGAGGTAAAATAGGCATATGGAACAAAAACTCCTGAAGGGTGCGAGACCGCGCACACAAGACCGATTGTTTTGGCGAAAGCGAATGCATCCACCCAGGATGGCAGAGCGCAATTTGATCTTACCTTTATAGGTGGTCGCGTGCACTGCGGCAGACGATGATCAGACGATGTCCGGTATATTGGAAACAGGAGCTCGATCTTGCCCAGAGCGAAATTGAATGCAGCTTTGTCACGGAAGCCAGTCCTCGTTGTTTGGTCCTCGTTGTCAGGGCACCGGGATATTTAATCGACGGCACTTTCCCGACCTGGTGAAAAGTTTCCAAAAGCTGGGTGGGAGAAAGAGACACGCGTGAGAGTGCACGCATGACCTTGGTGCCGGCGGAATGAAAGGAAGGACGCAGGCGCCAGACTGGGAGATGGGCGACGTGAAGAACTTGAACCAGGGTCTCCACTCGAGCCCGTCACCTTTGTCCTACACGAGCATGCTGGAAATGGTATGGGTGAGTTGCGGCCTGCCATTGTTGCCAGTGGACTGCGTCCTTGTCGTCGTCATCCACATAACATTCTTGTAGCGCAGTACGTACGAACAAGATCGTTTGGGTGGAAACTTTTTTTTGACGTTTAACTTACCATAAACCGAAATAGGGAACGAGTGTAGCGCCGAATTCATTCACCCAAACCTAATCACCGTACGCAACCAAAACCCTCAAATCACCATCAACCACAAGTCCAGAGCACCGCCTGCAAGCGCTCCACATCCTGCCAGCCCAACAACCCCTTCCAGACGAGCGAAACGCCCGGGTCATCGTCGAGTAGCCGCGCCGCCTGGTACGTCGGGTCAGCCCCAGCGCGCTCACCACGCTGCCGCCGCGCCTGGCACGGAGCGCGGCCCTGCCCAGCGGGACGGGAACGGCGTGCGAGCAGCAATACGGCGAGCGCTGCGACGTCGACTTCGTTCCTCTCTGCACAAGCGAGCAGCATCGGTCCGGCCGCGCCCTCGTTGTCCTCCGCCTCTGCGCTCGCTCCGTCTGCAAACTCTACCGCGGCGCGCATCTGCTCGTCGCTTAGGACCGGCCGCTCTTGCGCATCTGCGCCTCGGGAGCGCGGCGGCACGACCAGCCAGAGGTGCGCGACGCCGTCGAAGGAGCATGCGTACACGGGCGGGAGTGGCTCGTCGTCGAGCTCGTACATCGCACGCGCGTTGCGCTCCGTCAGCACGGTGATGCAGTGCGTGAAGGAATGGCACGGCCACTGGCCCCAAGCAACGCCTTGGCCCTGCTGCTGCGGGCTTGCCCAGACCACCGTCGGCTGCGGCGCATCGGGGGGCGTCTGTGCGAGACACAGGTGCGCTCCGCCGTGAACGCCTGCGGAGGCGCCGAGCACGGAGAATGCCGCTTCGGGCCGATCGTTGGGCGTGTGTTTCTCCCCGGCGCACAGATGCGGCCCGGCCGCGTCTCGGACCGCACGCAGCCCAGTCTTGAAGCGCTCGCGCAGATTCGCTGGTAATAGTGGGCGGGGTGCGGACCAGCGCACGCCGGGTTCTGTTTCGTGTTCGGCGCCCTGTGCCGCGGTTTCCGTGCGCGCCGTCTCGTATATGCGGAGGTTATGCGAAACCCGGGAAGCGAGGTCGTCGACTGTGGGAGCCGCGCTGCGCAATGAGGATGGTGGGGGGGGTGGGTTTGAATAGTGATAAACCATTTCCCTTAGAGTGTACGTTCAGGCGATGTTTCTTGTTGGGCCTCGCAAGCACTAGTTTTTATATTAGGAGTTGAGGATAGTGAAAATCATGCAAAGTGGTCGCAGCCCATTGAACACGGGCCGCAACCACGCTGTCCTGTCCACACCCACAAAGTGTTTCAACTCGTCTGGCTACTAGGAAGGTGCCACCGCAGATAGACAATAACGACGAGGGCCCACTTGTGGAGAAAGAACCACTCACGGGGTTGACCACCTCAAAGCCAAACAGTGCGACCTGGTCTACAAGTCTTGGCACAAAAGTCATTCAGAACCAATCCACAAATCCATAAGGAGACCCCACAGCAAGAGTAAGGAACAAATTCGAGCTCGAGCCCAAACTAAGGGACTCCTTCCTCTGCCCGCCTCTTCGTGCCAATGCTCTTTATGCTCTCATGGCCGTCGTCCGTGACGTCACCAGGTGTTCTAGTCTCACTTATTGCTGCGCGTCGCTGATCGCGACGTTGGAAGGACAGAGTTGTCAACGCAGCTATGACTTTGAGCATGTGTAAGCCCAGGCGTGGGCATCCACAGGGTGTGCTTTGTACGTACTCATTGAGAAATTGATGCAGGCAGTCGTAATGTTACCCACGAACACCCTACACAGAAGCATCGTCATTAATCCTAACCAGTGCCACCGTGCGCTAATCACATACCTCGGTTGTTGTACCTGAGGGAATATGACACTTGAAGGCAGTTGCGGTTAGATCAAGTAGCGATAGAGCGACGAGATGAACGGTAGGCAAGCTCACATGGGCAACCAGGCTTGAAACACATAGGCGAACATGTTGCAAGATGCGACGACGAACGCGCGTTCTGTAGAACGACGTCAGTCCCGCCATGGTCTTCACAGAGGTGCGGAAGAAGGTACGTGCTCTCGTTATCATGGCTATTGAGCTCATTAACCCACGCCATGATCAGGCCCGACAAGCCTCCCATGCAACCGGTCTACTGGTTTAGTAAAGAAACGTCAAGTTGAGCGTCCTCTTACAAAGTAATAAAATGTCCAGCGTCTAGGCGGTAGGAGCAGTTAGATTCTGGACCTGAGAACATTGAACAGTCTCATACCGCGCAATGTGAGTATATACCGGCGTTGCCGCAAGAACTGAATAGGTGATAATCGACCATACCTGCGGAACGTGAGCAACGGTAGGACGATGAGCGCTTCTGCACTTACCCCGGCAACAAGTATTGGTGGCCAGCGTGCCACAACCGCGTCGCTCCACCAGGCATATATTAGGGCTTTGGGAATGAGCACTCCGCTGCCGAGCCAAGTATAGAGACCTACTCGTCACAATCTGCAGGGAATATATACCAAGGGGATACGTATTGATCTGCCCGATGGTATAGACGATGTGCCCAGGCTTGTTAAAACTCTTCAGCCTGTGACGCCTCATCAGAGGATAGGCTAACGGAAATATGAGAAGAGGTTATTACCAGAAAATCATGGACGTCGCCCCGCCGTTGCCATTGTTGAACTGAAGACACGATTAGTGCCAGTTCGCAAAGACTGCGTGAGACCGAACCAGGACATAGACTGAACGATCGATCCGTGTCAGTACAATATTAGAGGTGATGTATATGGTGAACTCACGGGGCACAAGTGTGTATATATGCCATGTAGAAAAAAAGCTGAGAACCTATCCGATCGCATGAGGACCCGTAAGATATCAACACATCTAAACCCAAGTCACACCTTCGCCTTGGTAAACTTCTCGGGGGGTTTCCGTCCCTCAGACTCCATACGCTTGATGGCAATGTCAAGCTGTTCCTGAGTATAGAAGATAGATGGCTTGGTCGTTGTCGGCAAATCTGGCATGATGATAAAGCCAAGAAGCGCGATGGGGATGGTAATGACCCCATCGATGATGAACAGCCCTGAGAAAGGAAAGGTAGGCTCATATATATATATATAATGAAAACGACATTTAAGCTCACATTTCCATCCTGCGAGACCACCTCTATTGTTAAGGCCATTATAGACGCCCTACAGAACAGACTATGTGAACACGAATGATGACACCGAACAATATTTACCGCTTGCAAAAATCCGCTGACCATAGGGCCAACTGCGCTGGCTGTCTGCCAGAGTCATAAACCCATACAGTAAGTCATTAGCGCAGAAGAAGTGGATCTATGGATTCACATGGAATATGCAGGATCGCTTCGCTAGCTCTTCCTTTTTGTACCAGCTTCCGATAACGTACTACGTCGGACGGTCGAATGTTATTACCGCCGTATCACGGATAACATCTCCAGAGTTTGGGCTCACCTGTATGGCGGGATAAAAAGTTGACTCCGCCAACCCCACTAGGAAGCGGATTGCGCAGAGGGTCGAAAAGTTTTTGCTCAGCGCGAGGCACATGGTGAGAGAACTCCAAATCAATTCCATTGCGGGTATCTAAAGTCCTGGCATTAAGGAATATTCAGAATGAAGAGACACCCAACTTACCCATATCGACGGTCGGATGCGCGTAATAAGCATGCTATGCACTTGTGAGATGACATTCAACGAGGCAACGAAGTCACTCACTTTGACGGAATCTGCCCTATAACATATCCCACAGTCCATGACGTCGTGATATAATTGAGCTGATTTCCATGAAGGCGGAGACTTTCCCCAGTGCTGTCAGACACGGTCCAAGACACGACGGATCGTAATGACCTACTCCTCTTGCATCCCAGATACGTAAGCATTCTATAACCCCGTACATTATGAAGTCAATCTTGTTTTAGCTTGGGATCATGTGTGCTCACAGTGACATTCTGCTGGTCGAGGTATTTGCTGAAGTAGGAGAGAGCCGCATATGTGATGAGGCAGGCATCTAGTCGTCTAAGAAAACTGCGCTCCTCTGGTGACTTGTCCCAGGAATCCCTGCGTTTTCGTGTAAGCTATGCCAAAGCCATTGAGTGACAATAAGAGGCGCACCAGATGTAACTTGACCAAGGGCGAGTCTCTTGCTTAGCTTTTCCCATTTCGTCCAAAGGTTGATATGGAAAAGCCGAGCTGTCGCCAGATGCGAGGTGTGGTCGAGAGCTTGGTCGAGAGCCGCCGGCATTTAACAGAAATTGCCCAGTTGACATCGCGTGCCCCCAGGCTGATAAGAGGCGCTAGCCGAGCTGGCGGTATGCGGGAGAAATGTAACTGCGGGGCAGATGGCGCAATTGTTGTCCGGCGAGGGCAGTGAGGCAATCGCACGTCAGGGAAGACGAAGATACGATGATTGTCTCAACGGATTACCCTGAGAGCTGAGCGCCGAGCTGTAGCCGCATTAGGGGATGCTACGAAAACAGACGCCTGAGGGATCCCAGCACTAGCCACAAGGAATGGTCTCGCACGCAATCGTGAAGCACAATGAGGTGCTTGATGACTTGCTTGATGAGGTGATTTGGCCGGTCCGCAAGTGGCACGATATCTCGGTGACCAGTGACCAGTTTCTCATCAGACATCAGAATTACCGAACTTGGTTGGTAGATGTCCGGAAGGTATAAATTGAGCCACAAGAGCTATTTCGCCGTCGCACGACTGATCTTTTCTGCTCAAAGTTGCGATGCCTGGCCAAGTCAATCTCGGTCCGTCACCCGCACGGCCCACGGCCCGTGCCCGCTGCCTTGCGTTGACCGAGAATTCTCGCAGGTTCTTACGCCTTTGTTCCAGAGACAAAGGTGAGATTACCCATCATCGTACGGAACCTGAATTGTATGTTGAACACTTCTCAGGAAAATCTCGACTGGGCCGAGCTTGTCACTCTCGACCTTTCCAAGTATCCCACTCCGGAGGGAAAGCAGGAACTCGCCGAGTCCCTCATCAAGGCCCTTCGGGAGAAGGGGTTTTTCTACGTCAAGAACTTTAACGTCCCTCAAGAAGCCGTAAACCGCCAATTTGCAATTGGAAGGCAGTTCTACGAGCTCCCTGTAGAAGAGAAGCTTAGATATGTTCCTGAGGGCTTAGGTGCATGCTCAATTAGGTCGTTGGATCGTTACCACTGACTGACGTAGGCGGGGATATCAGATCAGGGCCAATTCAATGGCTACGTCCCCGCTGGTCGTCGCATGTACATCCGCACTACTTATACATCAATCACGAACTGATCTGTTACTCAGTCTTAACACGAAGACAGGTATCAGGGATCGTGTGGAGATATACAACATCCCGAGTGCGTTTTACACCAGCAATATCACGCTTACTAAAACCCAACTTGACGTGATTGTGGTTGTGCAGAGTTCAACGGGGACTTCAAGCACAATCACCCTGAACTCATTCAGAACAACATTGAAGAGATTGAGCAGTTCGCCAGGGTGTGTCACCTCCCCAGACTTGCGGCGCCTTCCTTTAGATTAAATCATATTAAGATGCTCCACTCCGAGGTATTGGATCCACTCCACACGCTTCTTGCAATTGCCCTCGAGCTACCCGAGGATTTCTTCCGCAACACCCACAAGTACGAGGTGAAAAGCGAAGACCACCTACGGTACATGAAGTATACCAAGTTCACCCCAGAGGAGAACGCTGCCATTGGTAACAGCTGGATCCCCGGTCACACTGGTACGCATATGTAACTCGGTCCTGTGTGACTTCGCACGCACGCTCACTTTCCATGGCATTGTCTGGCGCAGATCTAGGCAGCTTCACGTTACTGTTTCGCCAGCCCGTCGCAGCACTCCAGATCCGCGACCCGATCCACAACGAGTGGAAGTGGGTCAAACCAGAGGACGCGACGCTTACCGTAAACGCGTGCGACGCCATCTCGTTCCTAACTGGCGGCTATGTCAGGAGCACCATCCATCGGTACAAGTCACATGGCGCTTTCTTCCCTCACCCTTATACTGAACTTTCGCTTGTCAGCGTTGTTGCGCCTCCTAAGGATCAACAACATGTAGACCGGCTTGGGCTACTCTACTTTTCTCGGTAGGTAACAACCCTACTAGTTGATATCATGCAGGAAGGGCTATCCACGCTCATTTATATTGGGATCGCGTCTGTCGGACACAGCCCTCACAACGATGTGGTCTTGAACACGGCCAAGGACTCTCCCGTACTGCAGCGCGAGGGTTTCACGCAGAATGAGTTCGAACAGAGCGGCAGCCCCGTGCCGACCGTTGAGGGTGAGTCCGGTCCAGTCACTCCCTATCTCTATCATTTATCCTTCTGATTGTTCAACTAGCCTGGACGTTCGCGAAGCAGAAGTGGCAACGCACGAAGGGCGTGAGCGCCGAGGATCAGGAGTACCGCACCGCGCAGATCTTGCCTGGCTTTCGCGAGCAGATCTACGCGTGAGGCGTCCGTGTATTGGTGAACCAGTAGTGCAGAGTTGTCTCATGGGTTACGCGTCTATGTGAGTTTGTGCGGATTGAGGTGTAAGTTTGAAGGTAGTTTTTGTGATATCCTGTCACGTGACCCAATGCAAAAAGAAATGGGTTAATTAGGCTAGTGAAGTTGGGGCAACTGCCGTCAGCAACCTAGTAACCATTGACTATGGCCACTTGCCAGTATACCGTCATTTATCGTTGTGTGTGAGGAGACAGATACGGCGCGAGGCGACCACGATTTCCCGCTCCCACTCGACTAATATCTGTGTAAGGATAGAATATACTGTACAGTACGAGCAGAGGTGGCTCCGCAACTTGCGCACACGCAGACCAGGGGCCGCGCGGCTGCGAGGAAACTCGGAGGCGCCCGGTGACGCCGGTGACACGCGAACAGGGGCCACGCGGGAATGGGCGCCAGTCACCTTCTCGCGCACCTCCACCTTCATTCGGACTCGAAACAGACTCGGAAAGAAACGGAAAGTCCACGCACACTCGCCCCTTTTGTGCCCCCCCCGCCCCTGTTTGCGCGCAAACGGGGGGGGAGCACGCAAACGGGGGCTGCGTACGCAAACCCGGAAGCGGTCACCAGACTGACGTGGAACGCGCGGGAGAGGGGAAATGCTCTCTCATGTATGTAAAGGGGGCGTGAATGGAGGGCCGTACGATGAAAGAGTACGCGAGGGGGGCAAAAGAAGCCCTTTAGACTTCCCTTTGTCCACACCGCTCCTTTGTGTTCTGTATGCCCACCTTCTGTACGTGATTTTTTCTCGTGACAAATTAACAGCCATTTACATCGATGGGACCTCGACGAGATTATTTTTTTGGAAAGGGGAGGACGGAGATAACCCAGTTATTCGAGATCTGGTCGGTCCCTTTTTCTCATCTCCCATATAACTTAGTAACTGTACCTCATTTTCTGTCAGTGTCCGCCGCGGTGACCTCTGAGATCTGAGTACCCAGAGTACTGGCTTCCCCCAACGTGCAGCCCTACCTTTATCCCATTCGGACCCACAAGTCCCCTTTTACGGGTTGCTAACGGCGTCTGTCGAGCCCGCCAAGACACAGAAGCAAAAACAACAGCAGTGCCTCTGAGCGCATGGGCTCGCGTGTGTTGCCTTTGCATGCGCTATCTCCGTGCAGTGCGTGTGTGCTCTACTGCATGCTCTCTGCAACAACCCCGGGTGACGTTAGCGGTTTCAGGATGTCTTGTGCTGGTACTGTATATGTCTTCCCCTCCCTCTCCCTTCGCCTTCCTTAACTTTGGCGTCCTGACCGGCATGCACGAATGAAGCTATGCTGCACCTCTTCATATCCTCCATGCAGCATACGCTGTACCACATGCACTGCCACCTGGCCTGCCACGCAAGGTGAAAGATATTGCCTGACTCAGAGATCAGATTTTTTCATTTTATTTGCGAAAAAAAATACCTTACATAAGTTCTCGGGCGACGGGAATTTCCTTGGGAATTCCCAAAACACCGGTGGCTTCGAATTCAAGGGGCCGATATCAAACGGGGAAAGCGGCTCGAGAATAATGAGTTATATATGGATTCTGAGTGATGTCACGTGATGGTGGATCCGAGCAAGGCCAATTAATTTTTCTTTTTAATTTTTCTTTTTACCCCGTACTTGGTTGGCAAAATCATTATCGATGGCAACTGGCCCTGAACACGTCGATGCAACCTCCTCTGGTACCGCATACACTCCGACTCGGACTAGGGGCCCTGAGGCTTGAGCGCTGAGCCGCCGATCAGACTTACTTCAATTGTCGCCAATTGTCATCGACTATCGCGACGGTCACTGTCCAAGCGGAAGCGTCACTTGTGCTACTGTACGCCGCCCGAATAATACATTGTAAGAGTTATCTCCAACCGATAGCTAAATTCCCTCAGCGACATGTTCGCCACAGCCACTTACCCGAATCTCATAATATATACGAAAATCAAACTTTATGGCGAGGGATATCTGCCATTCCCTGAAACTTCGAAGAGGAGTTAAAGCGACAGCTTAAATCCTGGGTCCTTCTGCAGCCTTCTGCAGCTCTGAGGACCCACGAGTACCCGAAATGTCCACAGCTTCTGTTGGTTCTTCGGACCTCAAACCTGGCCATCCAAGACGCCGCCCGCTGCAAGCAGCTGGTTTGGCACTGGCCATACTCAGCTTCCAGACACTTGGTATGCCGTTGCCCCACCCAGTTGTCGTACGTGGTACTCACAGTAACACCCGCCTCGCACAGGGATCATATACTCCGACATCGGGACGTCACCTTTGTATGTGCTCAATGGTATCTGGTCATCGTCCGGCCCCGTGCCCCCAAAGGACGATGTCATAGGGGGCATTAGTGCCATCATTTGGGCTTTGACCCTTCTGCCGTTATGCAAATACGTCAGCCACCTCCCCCCATCTTTTGCACTGACCCAGACTGACACTGTACATAGGTCCTTATATGCTTGCGCTTTGGCACTCATGAAGGTAGAGCACATGTCCTTGTGGGCGCTGCAAAGTCTCACGTGTTTTTGGTTCTTCAGGCGAGGGTGGACCTTTCGCACTGTATCAAGGGATCTATCCCCCGACGTTTTTCGAAAGCACCCCTACTCACGACTCGATGATGGCTGGAAGAAAGGAGCGCGATATCAAGCCACCCAAGTCCCTTCGGTGGCCTATGTTGATATGGGTACTTTTTTTTCTCCTGGGGTGGTGATGGTGCCTAACGTAACGCAGGCTCTCTTTGGCACAAGTTTGACAATGGCGGACGGTGTTCTGACCGCCGCAGTATCGGTTACGAGCGCAGTTGGAGGTATTGGTGAGTTACTTGCAAAACTAATCTAGCGCAGTCCACTCAGACATCACACCTGGAATAGCTGTCGCCAAGCCTAGCGTGGCCAGTCACGTCGTCGCCATCTCGATAGTGCGGCTCGTTCTACCCCTGCTCTTTTTTTACATCTGATCCCCTGGCAGGCATTCTTGCTCGTGTTGTTCCTCTCCCAACCACTAGGGACCGCGCGTCTGTCGTTTGTCTTTGCACCTAGTATGCATGCAGCACATCTTTCGTGTCCTATTAACCTCCCTCACAAGCCGTGTAGTCACCTTTATTTGGTTGCTCCTCCTCGCCGCAACAGGAATTTACAACATCACAAAGTTTCCTGGTATCTTCCGCGCGTTCGATCCGTCGCGGGCTATCATGTGTAAGTTTGTGGTGCTTCTGCACTTGCCTCCGCGTCTAATCGAGTGAAACGTGAAAGATTTTGTGCGCACCGGCGAATATGACACACTTGCGGGTGTTCTACTTGCCGTTACTGGTTGTGAAGCGCTCTTTGCAAAGTAAGATGTCCCGTCAACTCCTACACCATATCTATTCAACGTTGCTTGTAGCCTTGGGCAGTTCAACATGATTTCAATCCAGGTACGCCTGAGTCGTTGTGCTTCGTTAGCGCATCTCTTGACCTTCTTTATTCATGTACAGATTTCTTTTACGACTCTAGTGTATCCGTCACTCGTGCTGGCCTACCTCGGTCAGGGCTCTCGGCTCATCGTCGACGGAGAAAATGTTATCTCAAACGTCTTCTACCGCACCATTCCGGGTGAACACAACGGGCCATTATTCTGGATTCTTTATGTCTATGCAGTAATCGCCACGCTTATCGCCTCTCAAGCTATGATCACCGCATCTTTCTCCTTGGTCCAGCAGCTCGTCAACATGCGAAGTCTACCTCCGTACGCGCCCTTTCTTCCTGGGTGGGGTTCTACGTTTGCTCACATGTATTGTTTCAGCGTGCATATGGTTCACACGTCGGACAAGACACAGGGTCAACTTTATATCCCTGTCGTCAATTGGATCCGTAAGCCTTTCTCAAAAAGATGATGGCAAACTTTTTAAATCTAGTTACCAGTCATGATAGCAACGATCGTCCTTGTCGCCGCGTTCAACGATGCCACGCAACTCACGAACGCCTACGGATTTGCCGTCGCGACAGTCATGTTTACGAGCACTGTGCTCATCGCACTGCAGATGCGCTACGTCAAACTCCTTCCAGTCATTGTCCCGATTCTGTTTTTGGGTTTCTTTGGTTTCTTGGACGGTGAGCGATGATTACCCTGTGTGCGCCAGCGCTGACATCCTGTCAGGTCTCTTCTGGGGCGCGTCGTTGAAGAAGATTCCCCATGGCGCGTGGGTACCGCTCATGCTGGGCATTATTCTGTGAGACTTTTTTCGTCTGTCGTCCGTCCGGGAGGCGACTCACAGTACATCTTCTCCGACCTAGGCTTGCACTCATGACGTTCTGGACCTGGGCCAAGGTGAACATTCACCCTCACTTTATCCCGCGACGACGATGTTGAGTTGTTTTTTGTGCCTCACAGGGCCTCGAGGACCGGTTCGACCGCAAGAGTCGCAAGCGCCTCGAAGGGTTCATCGTGCCCGAGGGCGCCGGTTCGGCCTTCGGCGAGTCGGAGAAGCACGAGGGCGGCGAGTTTGTCGTCGTGCAGGAGCAGGATGACAGCGACAACATTAACAAGACTCTGTACTTCGTCACACCCTCGCTCCCAGATGTGAACGGCGTGGGCGAGAAAGAGGAACGCCGCGCGCTCTCGCGTCTACCCCTGCTCGCCATCTTCCACGGGGTCTCGCACGAGCGCGGCGTACCGCCCTCCTTCACTGGTACGTCCCCACGCCTCTCCCCCTCCTTTCGCCCTGCTCACTCTTCTTTTGCGTGTAAGGTTTCCTGAGGCAGTGGCCGTCGCTGCCGACGTTCGGCGTGTTCCTGACGACGAGGGTATTACCCGTGCCGCACGTGGACGACGCGGACCGCTACGTCGTCTCGCGCGTCGAAGTGCTCCCGGGCTTCTATGGCGTCGCGCAGTTCCTCGGCTTCCGCGACGAGGCCGTGCTGCGCATGGACGAGATCGTCGCGTGCATCGGCGCGCTCGAGGAGCGCTTCGCGGAAGCGGACGGGAGCAAGCGCGCCGCCGTGCACCGCCGCGTCACGCAGCTCCAGGAACTCGCACGCCACCCGACGCACATGTGCGTTCCTCCCTCCCACCCTTATTCTTCGCTGGTAACCTAGTACTGACGGGAACATTGCAGCATCCCGCATTACGCGCCGAAGAGCAAGGGCGTGGTGTTGGGCCGTCTCACCCTGATCGCGAGCTACCTTCGCCGCGTACTTATCGAGGAGATCTACGGACGACTCAGTAAGCCAGCTTGTCGCGCGTCGTTCGGAAAATGGTGGTCGCTGAATGTCACTTTTTCAGGTATCATGTTCCCCGAAGGCGAGGCCTGGTTGGCCCCCGCGGACGAGTGAGTTGTTTTTACTCTAAACCGGCCCATACAGGACCACCGCTGACGCATTCGCGCGCTCCTCTTTCGCTCTGCAGGATCATCCACGTCGGCGTGACGGCAACAATCTAAATAGACTGCTGATGTGTTGGAAGACCACAGGGCTCGAGTTAAACTTTCTTTTCTTAGATATAATTTTGAGTAGTGTACCGGATTAGCAAACACAAACTGGCGATGCATACTGTAACGACCACCAGACAGTGAAATGGGGATGGTTATTTGCGGAACTAGCGCAGAAATACCGACATTAACAAAATAAAAAATAAAAAAGATGCACCGCGAGCAGGTCGTTCTTAAAAGCTTAAAACCTACAACCCTCTTCCTTGCACCGTTTTACACCGACACCCCATACTATCACGTGCTGCGGGTCAAAACGGGATTAGTGTTGCAAATTCCAGTCAAGAGGCGCAACGCGCAACACCCGTATTTTCGTTATGCCAAGGGTGCACCAGGTATAACTTGAAGGGCGCTGCCCATTTCGTTCCAAAAGTTGATAAAAGCTGGGCTGTCGCGAGCCTCCGGCATTTAACGGAAACTGGTCGCCCGTACTGCCGTTCAGTACGCATGTGATTTACCCCCAAGGTGCTCGCTGAGCGCTGAGCGCTGAACCGAGAAAATTGCGACTGAGACGCAATTGTCATTCGGCGAGGGGCAGTTGCGCAATCGCACGGGGAAGAGATGATGGTCGCCTCAACGGATCACCCTGAACCCACATCAGTTGTGCATTGCTTTAGAAGACGTCACGAAAACAGACAGCTGAGGGACCATAGCACTGGCCGAAAATAGTTGTCTCGCACGCCATCGTGGAGCGCGATGAGGTGCTTGATGGAGTCACTTGGCCAGTCTGCAAATGGTACATGATGTCTCACCGACAAGAATAGTCATCAGAATTTTCGAAATTGGTTCGTAGGTGTCCGAAAGATATAAATGGAGTGTTTTCGCTGTCGCCCGCTGAGTCTGTTCAAAAAGTCACAATGCCCGGCCAAGTTAATCTCGGTCTGGCCCGAGCCGCCTCTACTTGTTCCCCCAATGTTGACCGAGAATTCTCGCAGGTTCTTACACCTTTGTCCCAGAGACAAAAGTGAGCATAAGCATCTTACGGAACTTATGTATTGTATTGAATTCTTTCAGGAAAATCTCGACTGGGCCGAGCTTGTCACTCTCGACCTTTCCAAGTATCCCACTCCGGAGGGAAAGCAACAACTCGCCGAGTCCCTCATCAAGGCCCTGCGGGAGAAGGGGTTTTTCTACGTCAAGAACTTTAACGTCTCTCAAGAAGCCGTAAACCGCCAATTTGCAATCGGAAGGCAGTTCTACGAGCTCCCTGTGGAAGAGAAGCTTAAGTATGTTCCCGAGGGCTTAGGTGCATGCTCCATTCGGCCGTTGGATCGTTAACACTGACTGACATAGGCGGGGATATCAGATCAGGGCCAATTCAATGGCTACGTCCCTGCTGGTCGTCGCATGTACATCCGCACTTCTTATACACCAATCACGAACTGATCTGCTGCTCAGTCTGAACACGAAGACAGGTATCAGGGATCGTGTGGAGATATACAACATCCCGAGTGCGTTTTACACCAGCAATACAGGCTTGCTAGGACTCAAGTTGGCGTTACTGTGCAGAGTTCAACGGGGACTTCGAGCACAATCACCCTGAACTCGTTCAGAACAACATTGAAGAGATTGAGCAGTTCGCCAGGGTGTGTCACCTTCCCAGACTTGCGGCGCCTTCTTTTAAGTTAAATCATATTAAGCTGCTCCACTCCGAGGTATTGGATCCACTCCACACGCTTCTTGCAATCGCCCTCGAACTACCTGAGGACTACTTCCGCAACATGCACAAGTACGAGGTGAAAGGCGAAGACCACCTACGGTACATGAAGTATACCAAGTTCACTCCAGAGGAGAACGCCGCCATTGGCTACTGGTCCCGCGCTCATACCGGTACGCATATTCAACTCGGTCCTGTGACTTTGCATGCGCGCTCACTTTCCATGGCATCGTCTGGCGCAGATCTAGGCAGCTTCACGCTACTGTTTCGCCAGCCCGTTGCAGCACTCCAGATTCGCGACCCGGTCCACAATGAGTGGAAGTGGGTCAAGCCGCAGGACGCGACGCTTACCGTGAACGCGTGCGACGCCATGTCCTTCCTAACCGGCGGCTATGTCAGGAGCACCATTCATCGGTATAACTCACATTGCGCACACCATTTATACTGGGCTAACACCTGTCAGTGTCGCTGCGCCACCTAAGGATCAACAACACGTAGACCGCCTTGGGTTACTCTACTTCTCTCGGTGAGTAGCAACCCAACCGGTTGATGCCGTGCCATCCACGGGCGACCCACGCTCATTCATATCCGATTCGGCGACAGCCCCCACAACGACGTGGTATTGAACACGGCCAAGGAATCTCCCGTTCTGCAGCGCGAGGGTTTCACGCAGAACGAGTTCGAACGGAGCGGCAACCCCGTGCCGACAGTCGAGGGCGAGTCCGGTCCCTGTCGTCATCATCTATTTTTCTGATAATGCCTTTTGTTCCTAGCCTGGACGTTCGCGAAGCAGAAGTGGCAACGCACGAAGGGCGCGCGCATCGATGATGAGGGGTTCCGCACCGCGCAAATCTTGCCTGGCTTCCGCGAGCAGATATACGCGTGAGGCGTCTGTGTGTTGGCGAACCGTTACTGTAGTGCGTGTCATGGATTACACGTCTGTGTATTTGTGTGGGTGTATGTATTGTGCGTCAGTAGTTAGCACCACGTGCTACAGTGTCACGTGACCCAACCACTGTGGCAACGTCTGCGTCCCGCCCTTTGCGTGCAGAAAGACCGGATATCCTGGGTTCGGATGTCTTTGCTGTTTTGCCTCTTGGAACCCCTAACTGCGTCGATTGTCCCTCTTTTTAGGTCTCCAGAATGCCGTTTGGCCGGTGTCTCCCATCAGTTGTGGGCAATTTGCTTGGTGCCATGGGTGTATTGAACGACGTAATGGGCAGCTACACGATGTCAATTGAGCAGTTCCCGCAGTGTGAAATACCCGTGGCTCTCAATGTATAGTGACAGTGACAGCTTAGCTTCTCAGTATCTACCGTGCTACTGTATATCGAACTTGAATACGGGGACGACAAATTATAACACGCTCTCAGGACTGCTTGCTAGTAGTACAGTATGCGTTACTCTGCATGACGGGTTTTTGCGGGACTTCACTCCGAATAAACGGGCATTGAGTTGGCGTAATTTCGCAGACACACGTGATGCAAAAAGTCACGTTTTTCGGCCACAACCGAAAGTCCGAATTAAACACAGACTTTTCCGAAAGTTCGGCCACTTAGATAATGTAATATATTTTATGAAATTTATCAACAAATACAAACACCCAAAATGAGTACAAGTCGATTGTGTAAGCGGGAACAGAGAAATCTAAGTCGATTATTCGGTGAACATGTGAACACACCAACAGAAATTCTAAGCCGATTTATTGAGTGGGAAGGGAACAATACATTGGTGCGTGTACAGGGTATACTGCATGTAAGGACAATAAATAAATGATGACGACGCAGGCTGTGAGAGAGAGAAAGTGGCAGGGAAACAATCTAAGGTGTGCGCAGGATTTGGGGGGTGTAAAGCATTGCAAGCGGTTGCGCAGGCCTCTGCGGGGCGCGAAACATCGTATAGGAGTCCGTGAATATTGCGAATGCATTTATGTCGAAGTTTTAAGGCCGCGTGTATGTGCGGCGAAGTCGGGAATGGAAACGGAACCCTGCTGGATCAGGTGGTTGCAGGTGGTCGGAAACGGTCGCGCACTCTTCCGCGCGATGCATAACTTTGCATTTACGGCTGTCTAAGTCTGGAACGCGTCTGGTTTGAGTTGCTAAAGTCGCGCGCAAATGCAGCACGCTGGGGAGCTCACTTATGTTCCTCTTTGCACTGGGAGTTGCCCTTGAAGGAACCACATCGTGTTTCTCCACGCACACTGCCGCGGGACTTGTGATCGCTGTTGTTGACTCATAACGTGATCCTAGGTCCCTCGGCGAAGTGAGAAGATCCGTACGATTATGGCGTGGACATGAACAAGTCTGCACTCAAGGCAAGTTGACGAATGCTGCTCTTGCTACACACGTGCAGTTCTTGCGCTGCCACTGGCACACATGTCACTGCGGGACTGGTAAATGCGGTCAGTGGCTCAAAATATCATCGCAAGTGTATATATGCGACGCGGGAGCCTGTGCGAATGTGGTTCACTTGCTAATTGCTAGGGAACGTGTCTAGGGTGAGCAAGAATTGGGGTGTGAATGAAGCGTGCAAGGCATCGCGCATGCCTCTGCGGAACGCGGGCTGTCGTATACGGGTTTGTGGAAATCGCGGACGCGTTGGTGTCAAATGGTTAAAGCCGCGCGCAAGTGCAGCGAGGTTGAGAATGGAAATAGTGGCTACTCGGAGCCCAGGGGAATATGGGTGGTTGAAAGTCGGTCGAAAGTAGTCGCACACGCTTCGGCGTGGCGCAAAACTTCGCAGAAATTGCCGCCTACGTCGATAACGCGTCTGGCTTGAATATCTAAGGCCGCACGAAGATGCGGCATGCTGGGGAACGCGAGGAATGAGCCACCCTGAGCTCAAAAGTCCGAAATCTGAGGGGAGAAGTCTACCATCGGCAGCGTGTTGTGGACTGTTCATCGCTGCTGGGTGCATGATGCCTCATTGAATGTATCAGACGTCATGGACATTGGTAGTGGGGAAAGTACAGGGCCCCCACGCACACATCCGTGTTCTGTGGTCTGTGGCTTTGACACTATTGTAGCTTACTTAAGTTCATTAGTAATAGTACAAAAACTCATTTACTGTAATATTTTCGAGTAAATACAAGATTTGGTCGGACTTTCTGAGTTTCGGATTGGCGGACCCCGAAATTCCCCTCCCACGGGTGTCACGTGTGTCTGCGAAATTACAAGGACTCATTACGCACTCGACTGGGCATTAACTGGCCACACCGGTCGTAGTTGCCATTCTGGTTCGCGCCCGACCGGTGCGGGAACAAGTGGGAAGTTCCCGCCACACCTTGGACCACGAATGACAGGATAAACACCATGACCTGTGTTCCACCATCAAGCACTGCATGAGGTTCCTCTCAGCATAGCTGCACGCCGCTACTAGTAAATATAGAAACGAACGCACCTGCGGCTGAGGATGTAGTTGTATCTTGCAAACCATTTGGGGTGCTGCATGCACAGATACCAGTAGTATGCTGTGGCCAAGAATGGTGCGACCGAGAATGGACTCTACAAAAAGGCCAAGAAAGAGACAACCCTTATAAAACATATCCCATCATAGAGGTTTTCCGGAGGAGGACATCAGTAATACCTGAGGATCTTATAACAATTTACCATTGCATATACTGAATTTTAAAAAATACTACAACTGATCAAGACTCTGAGATTTATATTGTGCCTGTGTTTGAAGTTCAAAGTTCTGATCACCTTGACTCTATATATTCATTAAACAAAGCTAAAGAGTAGAAATGTTGAGAAATGAATACCTCAAAATCACTTGTCTGTGCCTTTTGTGAAGAACTTGAGACAAAATGAGTAGAGCCAGATGCAAAAGATAGTGGGTTATTGGGCTGTTAATTTAAAGTAGTAGATAAGGAGAAGCTTGAATCAATAACAGAAGATCATACAGTCTGTGAAGTATTCAATTGAGAGCTTGTTGGAAGCTCAATGCTTGAGGCACCTCCTATAGATTGCCATGGTCAACCTAACCTGAAAGAGGATCAATAAAACCAACCTGGGTATTCTAAAGACCCCTCCTCAACCTGCCTGATGAGGCTAATATCCTTCCTCCTGACTGGCTCTGCCATGTCAACATGTACCTTCATGACATGCTGTACAAGGTCATTATGTAGTACTGTGGTGAAGCGGCACCAGTCCCAATGGCAAGAATGCAATGAGCTCATGATCGTCCCGAGGAACAATAGACGGCTTCGACGGGCCGCTGTTTGTAGTCCCCAAGTAGCGGCCAAGACGTACACGCTCATATCCGTGTTGTTTTTTCAATTAAAACGATCAGATTGACCTTCTCATGAGTGTAGAAATAAAATAAAAACAATAAAAGCTATCGGCAAAGCGCCCGCCATTCAAGTGCAACGGTCATCGGACGACTGGGCACCACACTCACAGCCTCAACTTTGTCCATCTTTAGCGGCCAAATCTCCCACCCATTCACTCCGCCTGTTGGCGGCGTGCTGCATCACCACCGTCAAGCTTTGGGCGCGAAGGTCGAAGGATTGTCTTGTGCTGCAGCCAAGACCAAGATGAGTCCAACGACAGCTGTAAGCTTGGCTGTAAGTCAACTCCGGGACCTTTTTTCTGCGGCGGTCATTTGATCAGGCCACGTTCACGTTCCTACTAACAGACTGCCACTCCGTCCTCGACTCCCCGGTCGTCAAGCAAAAACAAGCTTACCATCATCATCGTCGCTGCCATCGGCGGTTTTCTCTTCATTGTCGCCCTCGTCCTCATAATTGTGCCTTTTGCACGGCGCCGGGCCCTCAGACGCAAAAACAAGCAGGCGGAGAGTTCGTCGTCGAGTGATGTCACGTCAACGACGGTCAACAGTCGCAGAGAAGTCCACAACCGCGCCGTCTCTGCTGATGCATCCGTCCCACTCCTCGAACCTGACTTCAGCACCTCCGACCTAGAACACTCACGGTTTGGTACGCTAACCACGCAACCAGATGCATACACCCAGTCGAGCCCACCGCCCACCCCCAGCACGGTCTCTTCCCCCCTCTCCCCGCATCTTTTCGCGCCGACGTTCAGGTCGTTCACGGCACACCCCCCCCTATTGGACTCGGAACCTAGGATCCCATCACGGTCGCGATTCACTCGCTCCGCTCCGCAGCAGCCCC
Source organism: Lactarius hengduanensis (assembly GCA_021525025.1). Taxonomy (NCBI): domain Eukaryota; kingdom Fungi; phylum Basidiomycota; class Agaricomycetes; order Russulales; family Russulaceae; genus Lactarius; species Lactarius hengduanensis. The sequence continues at coordinate 47,530 of JAKELI010000069.1, forward strand.
TCCGGCATACCCGCACACGCATCGCGCGCGTGCACATGGATACTCTTCCGGAGGATCTGCCTATGGACTCCTCGCCACCACGCGGCCCGTCCCCAACGTCAACGAGCTCGGGACCTCACGTACCCGCATCTCCACATATCTCCCCACCCTCATCCTCACGCACATCGTCTCCCACATCCGCACCCTCGCCTCCACTAGCACCTCCCTCGCCTGCGAGCTGGCTGCACGTCCCCAAAGCCGCGGGTATCCCGCTGATCAGCGCGTTCCGGCAGAGCATCTCCTCAGTGGCGAGCAAGGGCTCGTCGCTGCCCACGATGCAGCACTACCCGTCCTTCAGCCATAGCCAGAACGCCGGGACCGCGTCGACACGCTCATCGCAGACGTTCTACAGCGTCGGGTCCGGACGGCCGACGGACGGCCACGGCGCACCGCCCTCACCGGCCCCGCCACTGCCACCTCTGCCCTCTGAGCATGGTGAGCTACCCCGCCCGCCTGTGCCACGGCTTAAGCCAGGTGGCGGCGGGGAGCGCGTCCCGCAGGTGCACCTGAACATATCGGAGAGCCACCACCCCGCCTCGCGCCAGGCGAGTATGGAATACGCCCAAAACCCCGCCATGTCGGCCGTGCCCGGCAGCCTCCGCCCGGGCGAGAAAAGCCGGCCTGTGAGCAGCACGGTGGGGAGTGGGTCGTCGCTCTCGATGTATGTGGATGCGCGGTCTCAGGTAGGCAGCGCGGTGGAGGATGGGAGGTGGAATGGGAATGGGGGTGTGGGAGGGAGCAGTGCGCGGGGGAGAGTGAGATCGTAGCGGAGCGGGGTAAGTGAGTCATCGATCCGGCAAAAGTGTGGGCGTGACCCTCTATTGGCAGTCTGATCGTGGTTGTATCTCATTTCTGAGTATCTCTGGCATTGACAGACACTTTTTTTCTCATAATCGTATCTAGCACCGCTCTACTTCCATTCTCGTTCTCGTATTTTCTATGCCTATGATACTTACACGTATTTCTGCAGGAGCGCATACATTTCCGCCTTGCCAACCCAATACTTCTCTTCCCAGATTGCCGTCATCCGAGAATGACTTAAGCGATATATGGAACGGTGGACCGTGGACCTCTTGTGTGAGTTTTTCCCTAGGGCGTGCGCGCTCGTGGGCAATGATATGCACAAAATTCCATGGTCGTCCTAGAATTGGCAACTCAAGTGAGCTCTGCAACGATTGACGCTGAATCGCGTTCCTGGGGCGTAGGCGCGCGGCTGCCGTAAAGTCAGTCCATTGTGGTGGGGAAAGCGCGGGCTCGTCCCACGGCACCCATCTAAGCAGCAAGCTCATTTTCGACACGAGCCCTCATGTCATAAGCTCCTGTCGTCTGGAACTACCGCTTCGGTACAAACCCGTTTCATAACAAACTTAGCGGTAGGTCAGCTGTCACCGGACACTCCTCAGTACAATCGATGCCTAGGGACACAACCCCCTCCCTCGCCTCGTTTCGTATTTCGCACGCGGATAAGTTGGTGGAAAGGAGGCGTTCGGAAAAACAGAAATGGGGTGACGCAAAGGGGTACTGTACCGGTTAGCGCAGCATACATTCTCTTTCCATATCCGAGTCGACCAGTCTCTGTCATTCCGATCCTGAATTGTTCTTGTACTAATTCGTTCTCTGCGCAGTCAACGGACCTTGGCCCAGACGTGGTTCCCAAGATCGGAAAACCAAGCAGGGGACTACGTTACGTTACAAGGAGGTGAGACCCACATCAAACTAGCTACCGCCTCCCCATTTCGCTAGGCTAGCAGGTGTTATTGTCGACGCATTAGGGCACATCCCAGGGTTTCTCTTTTTCCTTGTCCGTTCCGTTAATCTCAGCAGGTCCTAATCGTGCATTCCCCGCTTTTTTTACATTTGGAAGAACCATAAACCAAGTCCCTTTGTTGTTCGCCGCGTAAGCACGCATTCATGCATGCCGTTATCTGTCACAAGTCGCGAAGGCAAATTCCTACGTCACGTAACACGGCTCTCCCCAACTCCCACACTCACCCTACTTCGCATGCAACTGGGTGCGTGCCGGCGCCAGTGCTTGCCTTGACATGTCTTTCTGAGTTTAGAACCACAACCCCGAGCAGTGCGGGGGCGCCAGCTCAACATGATCGTTTGCCAGCACTCAGAGCCCTGTACGTGTTGTCATTTTTAACCGGACAGTGCTAACTCTAGTGTTATGAGTAACTCTTTCAAGAGCACTTACACCGTTCCCGCGTGCTGCCTGCCGCATCGGATTTTCAGCAATTGGTATTGATGCGGGCGGCTGATCCTAACCCCAAACGCGTTCCCCCCCCCCCTCTCCCCCATAACTCTAATACAAATAGAAAGTCAATCGAGATAGGTACGAGCAGCAGCGACAACGTACACGCAGGCTGAGGCGATGCCGTTAGAGAACCGCCTTGATCGTGCGCGCTCGAGCCATTATGATATTCGCCACGCCCATACTCCTCTCTGGCAGTCTATCTCAGTCTCTGATGCAAAGTTATTCTGACATGTCTTCTCCCACACAATCGCGCAACTGACGCCGACTCATTTTCTTCGTCTGTCCGTCTGCTTTGCTTGCCTGTTATGCTCGCTCTGCCGGGTCCCGGCTGCTTATCTGTGAAACGTACCAGAGTGAGGCCGTATTGAGATAAGACAGGCTCTTCTCCCCAGAACGAAGCGAGGAAGAAAAGAAATGCAAAGATACGCGAGCGGTTAGTCCGCCCGCATGACCCCAGTTCTGATCGACCAGAGCAGTGAGCGAGTCGCCTATTGGTGTGCCAATCAGCTGGGCCTTTCGTCATCATCGAGCGCAAGACGCGATATCGCACTTACAGACAACCCTGACAGAGGCGCACCTCCTGTTACCCTTGGCAGTTTTGGGCCCAGCTAGGCGATCAATAGTGTGGCTTCTCCTTGACTTGCCCCGATGGGGATTGGAGGGAAGTACCTGGGAAGAGATAGTGGGTTGGTCGATGTGCCAGACTCTGTGGCACTTGGCCGCAACACCACGGCCACCCACCCAGCGATCCGCGCATCTCTCCATTTACGTCTGGGGAAAATCCTACTCCTTTTTATCGGAGACAATCGCTCAACACGACGCATTTTTTTTTCCCAGAAACGACAGCCCCCTCTCGGCCAAAGCGAGGCCATGCTGTGACCACTCGTTCTTTCCGGACCCCGCGGGCCAGGGGCAGGGTCAGTATAGCCTCTTCTCGTGCTGATTTTTGGAAATCGGATCGTTGCGTAGGGGGGCACGCTGCCGTACAGGTGGCGATTCGGCGAGACGATCGAGACCTCGCATCGCATCGCGAGACGCAGGATGCGATAACGTCCGGGTCTCATGGGAAGGAGGGGCCGAGCCCGAAGCGATCGAGTGCGTCCGACTCCACGCCATGCCCGACAAAACGGCGTCCTCGGCGTATGGAGCGGAATCATAGGGGGGCGTCCATCTATTCAGCTGTATCTCTGCGCTCTGCGCTCTCGAACGCGCACACGTGCCGAATCGCAATGCAGAACGACCAGCCGGTTCTCACAACACGGGACTACATGATGACGATATTCTCCGGTCAGCCGTCCGTCCAACGTGTCCAAGAATAGGCCCGGGAGCTGATAAAGGTGGGCGAGGACCCCCCGCGATCGGTGCGATCAGAAGCACCTCCTAGAGCCGCCTTGAGGCAGAACGCGCGACGATAAGATGTATTTTTTTCTTTTAATTTTCCTCGTGTTTTTACCGTTTTTGCCACCGCTCCCACAGCACTATCGGCCCTGGAGGTCCTGTGGTCACTTTGTGCATTACGGCGGGCATTCCGGCGTTGTGGTTTTGCAAGGTCGGACGTACAGACTCGGAGCCTCGGACCTGGGAAGTCGGACCCAATTCGGGAAATGTGTTGGATGAAAACTGCGTCATCGTCTTAGGGTGACGGAGAGAACGCGGGCGCTGGTACTGCGCAAGGATTGTCATGTAGCCAAGTCTCCCTCACTTGCCGTCGGGCATGAAAACCTGACATCAAGACTGCAACAGACGATCGACCCATGGGTGCGTACTAGTGAGCGCGCATGTGTGTGAACGAGTTTCATTTAGGACAAAAGCTATTATACATTTATAATAAGCTTGCCTCATGGCTCCGCCCAGCAGATCGGCTGGGGATCCGGTATGACCGCCCGCATTGGAGGGGTCGCCGCGTTATGACGCAGGGGTTAAAGCGACGACTGCATGCCCGGTATGTGAGGCGACTCCACGGCGGAGCTTCGGTGAGGCGACCGTAGTCCTCCTTACACTCCGTGCGTCTCTTTCCGGAGACCCACACAGCCGGAGTCGCATGTTCATTTTGCTACTCCGATCCAGACGAGAAATTTTTCTGAAGAGGCTGGGAAGGACGAAATGGATGCCGTTATCGACGAGAGAAGCGCCCCCAGGCACGCAGCGAAACACTCTGTCCTCCGAATCCATTGCACGGACCTGCCACGTCTCTTCTCTCCTCTGGTCGTGGAAATTGCGTAGCGCCTGATGGCGTTTGGCTGCTTTTGTTTCGCTCTTTCAAGTCCCGTGCGTGCGCCTAGCCGGATCAGGAGGTATGATACAGGCATGAGTCAGATAAAGAAGAAGGTTGGGCGCATAGAGTTGTTTGATGGCAAGTCGGCGGCTGAGGTCACAGGTAATCCCCCAAAATGAAGCAATACACCACGGACCCTGAACGGTTACGGTCGACCGAGAAAATCTCGAAGCTGGGACCAACGCCGGGACACCGCGTGCCAGTCCAGTGCGTGACTCCGAGTCTCCAAGTTCCGTCTCAGTCGCGCGATGCCCAGCCTTGATGGGCGTATATAAAGCAAGCCTTTTGGGAGATCGTGATCATCGCTCAGGCCCTACCGTCCGTGTTTCCTCCTCCCAGTGCTACCACGCTCGACCTTCCGTTATGACTCTACTACCGCCAGTCGCCGTCAATGAGGCATCTCGCCTACTCAATACGGCAGCTCTGCCCCGACCGCGTGGCGGCCGGGGGCGTGAGATTGCCGCCCTCTTCATAGATTCCATTCCTGGTGAGTGTTCACTACTGTACACCATTGCCGTCGTAGACCTATTGAACCCTTCCAGTGATATTCTCCTACATCCTTCAAAATTCCATCCAAACCGTCTCCGTCGTCATCGTAGGACGGCTCGGCCCCACCGAGCTATCCGTCGCCGCGTTCTCACTCATGCTGGCGTTTGTCACTGGCTAGTACTGGCTCCTTTCGCATCAGTGCCGATGATCCCACATTTTCGCTTTTTTTTTTTTTGCGGCGTACAGGGTGGTGTGTTGCGCTCGGCGGCTCAACCGCTCTGGACACACTAGGTTCCCAGGCATTCACCGGCGGGAAGCACTCCACCGACCTATCTGTCCATTTCCAGCGGTGTATAACCTTGTTGTGGCTCCTCTTCATCCCCGTCGGCATAGTATGGGCGAACATGGCGCCGGTCTTGATGGCCCTCGGTCAGGAAGAGCAACTCAGTCGCGACACGCAGCAGTATCTGCGGGTGTTGCTGCTCGCCGCACCGGGATATATTGGCTTTGAATGCCTCAAGAAGTACCTGCAATGTCAAGGTACGGTCCAGAGGATGGGCTCACCGCACGCCGTCGAGACTGACCCACGCGAAACGTTCAGGAATCATGGACGCGTCTACATACGTGCTCATCATCATCTCGCCCATCAACGTCGCGCTCAACATCTATTTCGTACACTACACCCGCTTCGGCATCTACGGCTCGCCAATCGCGCTCTCGCTCACCTTCTGGCTCGCCTTTCTCTTCCTCATCATGTACACCGCGTGCTCGCCGACCCACACGCGGAACCAGACGTGGGGCGGCATCCAGCTGCACGCCGTGCTGGACGCCCGGGCCTGCGTCGCGTTTCTGAAGCTCGCGATCCCGGGCATCCTCATGGTCGGAACGGAATGGTGCGTTCTCCCTTCCCCCCCCAACCCCGAGCGCTTGCTTGGCTTGTACTCTCGTAACGTTTTTCGGCTGATGTCGGCTGCCTCGCGCGCCTCTGGTATCTGCACGTGTAGGGCTGCCTTCGAGATTGTCGCACTTGCAGCCGCCCGCCTGGGCGCTGTCCCACTCGCCGCGCAGTCTGTCATTATGACGACAGACCAAAGTGGGTCCCCCATCCTTTGTCGACTTTTCATACCCCATATTAAATTCGTTTCTAGTTTTGAATACCATCCCATTTGGCATCGGTGAGGATATATCGCTATCTGTCCCCTCACGTTGTCCCACCCGTACCCTCTGCCCATAACTTAGGTATCGCCGCGTCTACACGGGTCGGAAACGCCATTGGCCGGCGCGATCCAGCAGGCGCCAAATCCGTCGGACACCTCTCGGCGCTTCTAAGCGCGCTAACCGGCACCTGCGTCATGCTCTCCCTCCTCGCCTCCAAAGACGTAAAGTCCCACCCCCCCCTCTATTTCCTACCCCCCATCTCATCTCAGGCAGGTATACGGATACCTCTTTAGCGACGACGCGGCGGTCGTGGCGCTCGTCGCGCAGGTCATGCCCCTCGTCGCGTCCTTCCAGGTCGCGGACGGCCTGGCAGGCTCGTGTGGCGGCGTGTTGCGCGGACAGGGCAGACAGCACCTCGGCGCTGCGTTTAACCTCCTCGCGTACTACGTCCTCGCGCTCCCGCTCGGCATCACCCTCGCCTTTCGTGCCGGCTACGGCCTGCAGGGCCTCTGGATCGGTGCGTCCTCTCCTCTCCTCTCACCATTCAAAACGGTCGCTGATTGGTTCTCGGTTGTGGACCCGCCAGGTCAAGTGTTCGCGCTGTTCGTTGTGGGCACGTGCGAGTACGCCGTTGTGTGGCTAGGCACGGACTGGGAATATGAGATCGAGAAGGGAATCAGAAGAAATAACCCAGAGCTGTATGAGGAGGTGTCTGAAGTATACGCGTAAACGGGATGGACAATTGCGAAGCCTATAGTACACGGACTATTTTGTTTGTAAACCAAGTATGACGACGTTCATGTAATACTCAATCGAGGATTGATCCTTCTGTTCCACAAGCGCAACGTATAGCCGAGTATAGCCGACTGAAGTCACACAGAAAGTTCCTTCGAGCGCTCATGTATTCCGACCGCAAGCCCAGTCCAACTTGGGTACAGACCGAGAAAGCAACAAAGGCGATACGTGGGTAAAGGGTTCTACTGAGTGGGGGCGTAAGCGAATAATGAAATGAATATGCGTGAGTACAATAAACATGCTAGGTGCGTAGTGGAGGTGAGCAAGACGATGTACTTTTGGGGTCTAAATAGTGGGTAAAGATCGTAAGGTAACGCGATGGACAACACAGCGAGGAGAACAATGGGTACAGAAGAGGAATTTAATCCTTCTTCTCTTCCTTCTTCTCCTCCTCCGGAGAGGAAGATGCTGAGCTCTCAGCGTTCTTCTTCTCATAGACCTGTAATGAAGACAGTGAGGATGGTTCGCGGCAACCAGATAAAGGAATCCCACCTTCTGGAAGAGGCTAAGAGACGCTTGCTGTGTCTCGTTGATCTTCTCCCGGATAGCATCAGCAGTGACCGCGCCATCACCGGCCTGTCCCTTGGCAGCGACCTCACGGAGCTCAGTGAGGTGCTTAGTGACCTTATCCTTCTCCGCGGCATCAAGTTGGTCCTTGAACTCGTTCATAGCTGTGAACCCGGTAAATATTATAACTCGACGTGAACGCAAGGCTCATACCTTTCTCGGTGTCGGCACAAACCGACTCGGCCTTGTTCGACTCCTCAATAATATCGCGACGTGTTTTATCCTCTTCGGCATACTGCTCGGCATCGGAAACCATCCGTTCGATATCTTTGTCGCTCAGTCCCGAGGATGAGGCAATCGTCATCGACTGGTCCTTGTTCGTGGCCTTGTCCTTTGCAGCCACGTTGACAATGCCGTCTACCCCCATGTAAGCCGAAACCTAAGATACCAGAAAAAATATACGCACCCGCGTCAATATCGAACGTAATCTCGATCTGAGGTACACCCTTCGGGGCGGGTGGGATGCCAACAAGGTTGAAGTTACCAAGCAGCTTATTGTCACGGACAAGTTCACGCTCGCCCTGGTAGATTTTTACCTCGATGGCGGTCTGACCATCTGCAGCGGTCGAAAAGACTTGCGACTTCTTCGTGGGAATGGTGGTATTCCGTGAAATCAGCTTGGTCATAATACCGCCGAGCGTCTCGATGCCTATGAACTCGTCAATACACGTCTACGCTGAGATCAAGAAACGTACCAAGAGATAAAGGAGTGACGTCAAGGAGAAGAATGTCCGTGACGTTGCCGGCAAGGACGCCACCCTGGATGGAGGCACCAATAGCCACTGCCTCGTCGGGGTTCACACCCTTAGAGGGCTCACGACCGAAAGTAGATTTGACCGTCTCAACGACCCGCGGCATACGTGTCATACCGCCGACCAGAATAACCTCATTGATCTCGGATGTCTTCACGCCAGCGTCATTGAGCGCTTTCTTGCAAGGATCGATGGTGCGTTGAATGAGGGGGGCAGTAAGGGCCTCAAATTGGGAGCGCATGAGTTTTTCGTTGATGTGTTGAGGTCCACTAGGACCCGACGAGATGAAAGGCAGGTTAATCTCCGTCTGGGTAGTCGACGAAAGCTCAATTTTGGCCTTCTCCGCAGCCTCGCGAATACGCTGAATAGCCATTTGGTCGCCGCTAAGGTCGATACCCGTCTGTTTCTTGAACGACTTGATGATGTGCTCAACGAGGACGACGTCAAAGTCTTCGCCACCAAGATGAGTATCACCGTTGGTCGACTTGACCTCGAACACGCCCTTTTGCATCTCCAGGATGGAAATATCGAAGGTACCACCACCAAGATCGTAGACAGCAATAACAGAGTTGTCGGCGCGGTCAAGTCCATATGCAAGAGCTGCGGCAGTAGGTTCATTGATCACGCGAAGGACTTCAAGGCCCGCGATTTGGCCGGCATCCTTCGTTGCTTGACGCTGGGCATCGTTGAAGTATGCAGGGACAGTGATGACGGCGTGACTATGGGTTGGAGTTTAGCGTATAGTGGCGCAACTTGATCGACATATACTTACTTGACCTTTTTGTTCAGGTACTGCTCTGCCGTCTCCTTCATTTTGACCAGGACCATTGATGACAGTTCTTCAGCAGACTACGGAGCGTAAGCTCAACAGAAAGTACATAAGCGCTGATGACTCACGTATTGTTGCCGCTTGCTGTTGAACTCTACCTCCACTGCTGGCCGCCCGTCAGGCTTGGGGACAACTTTGAACGGCCTTAGAGAGCAGACATCAACACACACGCTCTCACTTAATAATAAAAAATGACAAGGGTCTTCATACCAGTGCTTCATATCGTCCTTCACTTCCTTGTCGCTGAACTGACGACCAATCAACCGCTTGAATGCGAAGACCGTGTTTTGAGAGTTGACGACTGCCTGTCGCTTAGCGGGAAGACCGACGAGGCGCTCGCCGTGCTTTGTGAACGCGACGACGGAAGGTGTTGTCCGTGCGCCTTCCGCGTTCTCGATGACTCGAGAGGTCTTGCCCTCCATTACGGAGACGCAAGAGTTGGTTGTTCCCAAGTCGATACCGACGACCGGACCTACAAAGAGTGAGAATTTGAGACGAATATGATGACACGTATACATACCCGAGACCTTGGAGTTCATGTTCCTCGCAATTAAGGAACGAGGAAGGCCCTAAAAAATAGTGAGGACGACGCGTCGATACAGCATATATGCACCTACAGCATAGCTGCCTGAGCGCGAGACGGCTGAGCGAAGGGAGCGGGCTGCGGTGAACATGGGGGACGTGGTAGTGAGAATGAGAGGGAAAGGAGCGTGATGCCGCACTCGCGTCGACGCCAATTTTTTTACCCTCTATAGAAATGTCACGTGACTAACCCCAACTCCATTCCACCAATTTCCAACGAATGTTCCGGAAAAAAAAACATCCAACGTAAGATATTATTAAGCAAATATGTCCATGGGTCGCCGGTACAGTACTGTACAGTACTGCTGGCATAAAAACGCTAATTTGTGCTCGCGGTGTCATTTGACGGGTGTGGCTTTGAGTACGGCCTCCCCACCCACTCCTGTCCACCGTTCTCCACCTCTTCCCATATCCTCAGTGCTTCCTCATCCCACAACTTGTCTCCAAGGTCCCCCTCTCTGCGCAAGATGACTTCCCCGTGCAACTGCCGTGGTAAATACTCGTTCGGCACTGGGTGCCTAAGATAACCGTTGTGTCATCAGCGTTTGACACCGCGACGAGTAAGGCGGCAGCACACACATGTATTCGGGCGGGTACTTGTAACCACACTCGAGCACGTCCGCCACGCCTACCGGCACGTCGCGCATTGCGACGGGCACGAGTAGCGTCGGGTCCCGCTTGGCCAGTTTTTCAGCGCGGTTATACCCTTGGTACGCGCGCGTCGACTTTGGTGCCTCAGCGAGGTACGCGACGAGTTCCGCGAGCTGTGCGCGACACCCGGGCATGCCGACCATCTGACAAGCCTGCAGCGCAGCCATAGCCTAAGTAGAGCTGAGTTCAGCACGTTGCACACGGGAAGGGAGACTCGCCAGCGGCAACGCGCGCCGGTCCGCCATGCCGATGTCCTCGCTCGCACAGACTGCCATCCGCCTCGCGATGTATACGGGGTCTTCGCCTGCCTCGAGCATGCGTGCGAGCCAGTAAAGCGCCGCGTCGGGCTGGCTCCCGCGCACGCTCTTGTGCAGCGCGGAGATGCGGTCGTAGTGCGCGTCTCCTGTCCGGTCATATGACGTCGACACGGAGCGGCGCAGCGAGTCGAGCAACGCGGACTCGGGTGACGTTCGGGGTGCGAGGAGCACAAGTTCGAGGAGCGAGAGAGCGGTACGTGCGTCGCCGGAGGAGTGCGATGCGATGGCGGCTTTGACGCGAGGGGTCAGTTGGGGGTACACAGGTGACGGCGACAATGGAGGTAATGATGCCGAGGTGTCGACTAGAGGCTGCGTGGTAATGTCTGGTGGCTGCGCCTGCGGCGAGGAGCCACGTGTTGAAGAGGTGTCTTTGGGAGAGGAAGGGGGACGCAAGTGCGCAGACGACGTATTACTGTCATCGTCTGCGGCGGGCGGCGCCGCCCACACCGCCGCCCTCTCGACGATCTTGACTATGTCTGCGTCCGTCAAGCGTTCAAGGACATGTACCCTGTGGCGTCGTTAAAACGGAATGCGGGACAAAACCTTCACTCACCGACACAGGTTAAGCAATGCCCGATTCAATTTAAATGACGGGTTCTCTGTGGTTGCTCCCATGATCTTTATATCACAAGTTACAGCCCCCGGACGCATGCACGGTTATATATTCTTACCTGTACGAAACCACGCTCGATGAACGGGATAAATGCATCCTGGCAAATTGTCAGATAAAACGACGCGTAAAAATAGGGTACAAAGACCTGATGAGAACGAGAAAAGCGGTGGATTTCATCGAGAAATACGATCGTGCGTCTAAAACGTAGGTGAGGGACGTGGCGACGGAGTCACTGATCGCCTACGCACCGCCCTGTGGACTGCAGCTCGTCTCTCGCCTCTTCGAACATGGCACAAACTTCATTCACGGTCGAGATTGTCGCGCTCACTTCCTTGAATGTCGCGTCTGTAAACCCTGAGAGAATCCTCGCCAGCGTAGTCTTTCCGCACCTGCCAATAGGGAGCGCGACGAATGAGGGGCGCTACCCGTACCTGTGCTCGCTAGCACTCACCCAGGCGGACCCCAGAAGATAACGTTCTCAGTAGTGAGTTCGCCATCTCCAGAAAAGAGGAGAGTGTTGGGGCCTGTGAGGTGGGTCTGGCCCACAAATTCGTCCAATATACGAGGGCGAAGCCTGTCAGCTAGAAGAGTGGCTTCTCCCGGGGATGCGTGTCTAGAGCGTTTATGCAAAGCCCCGTAAGGGTGATGTAGCGTCATTTCCTCTGGTCCAGATTTTCTCTTTTGGAACAATTTCGTCGTGCCTGAAGGAGACGAGGATGGGGCACTGATTCCATCAATTGCCGTTGATGTGCTTTGCACGATCATTACATCGGGGAGACTCAAAGACTCCGGGCGCCTCAGCATCGGCATGTCTGGATGAGCGCCATGACGAGAGTCCGCACGGGGCACCCCAACTGACTCTGGTACCTGTCGCGAACACGCGGGGCTAGTTGACGAAGAGCCAGCCATGGTCAACTCCGAATTACGAGAGCACGGCTATATCCCCGCGGCCGGATATCTCACCCCGTTCATCCGGTCCTCTGACGGCGTCTTCGCAGTGTCTTCGATTCGGGCCCTCCTCCGTTTGTGCAACAATTGACGAAGACAAGCTCAATGCGTATCTCGCCATGAATGTGCCCGCCGTGTCGGTCCCTGTCACCGTGAAGCAATTTAAAGTACGTCGGCCGATACCACACTAGCTTTGATGGTCTCACATCCCGTTGTCATTTTGGCCAGGTCTGAGCTGTACTACGTGTGCTGTCGATTGACATGATGACTCTCTGCCTGGACAGTCAAACCCAACCACAGATGCCAGGTGTGTGTCGTTCCGGTTTCTCCGATATCACCGTTCTGACCAGTTCAGGGGTCTACGTTTCGTGTTCAGAAAGAAACCGGCAGGACAGCTGGTCTCTCAGACAGCTCACCAAATCGAGAGGGAATACGCCGTGCTCGCCGCCATTCACAAACACAACTCGCGCGCGACGACTCCCCCAGAATCGCCCGTCCCTGTTTCGAAGACGGCGAGGTCATCGGGACGCCTTTCTATATCATGGAGTTTCTCGAGGGCCGATCTTCGCGGACATGTCGATCCCCGGGGTGTCATTCACCGGTAGCCACGTCATCCCGACACATCTCCCTCTGGTTCTCCGCGGTGCGCGCGCACTAACATCTCTCGACCCGAGGCAAGTCGGCCGTACTTCCCGTCCATATTTTCTTATTTTTTTAAACATCCGGGGTGGTGCCCCGAGTCAGACGTAAATCACCGAAGCTCGAGAAGGTTGTCGTATATATAGGAAACCCAAGGGATAAACCTACGTGTCGTGTGAGCTGTCTGTGGGGGCGTCAGACGGGGTGCTGCCATCCATCCAGCGAATGCCTTCGGCTGGTTCAATGGTCCAGAACAATTTCTTTTGCTCACCCGCCTACTGGCAGTAATTTTTCCATGGGATCGATGATGGGGCCCTGTCCCCCGACACTCATAGGCTCGCTGCGGGAGGGTCCCGTCGCGACCTTGCCTCGGACCCGTGGACCCCTCATCTTCAATGTACTTTGTGCTTTCGACTATTTTACGACCCCTCATGTGTTGATCTCCTTCCTTTCCAGCGCCACACGGAGCCCTCCAAGGATAGCAGCAGTGACACGCAAACTCCGGGACGCGATAAAATCTGGAGTCGGGGAAAAGGAAGAGCACGAGAGCAAAAAAGAAGAAAGACTGGTTATAGACGGCCTGAGTCGATATAAATAATACGCGCGAGAGCCATTGTCTCCCCGTCTCCTTGCTCGTCCCGATTTACTTTCGCCACTATGGTTACTCAGTCTCCTGAAGTCGCTGGTTTTACTTGGATAGTTGGCGATAGCAGCGACCCAAAAACTCACCTCCTAGCTACATTTATCGCCCTTGCGGGTATTTGGCTCATCGCAAGACTCACTCAGAGCTACATCCGTAATCTTCCACCGGGTCCGAGAGGGCTGCCTCTCATTGGCGATGTTATACACATCGCAGATCAGGAATGGCTGGCTTCGCCGCAACGTAGGGATGACTATGGTAATCTCCATACCTTCAATGCCTCAAAGTGCGCTCATGAATTGTTCAGGGGAAGTGATGTATATAAGCGCGCTTGGAACAGGCATGTTAATTATCAACAGCCAACGCGTCGCCGTCGATTTGCTTGAGAAGCGATCTGCCATATATTCCAGCCGGCCCCACTACATCTCTGCGGGAGATTTTATGACAAAGAACCTGTCGTTCACCCTCACGCCACATGGTGACCTGTATGCGATCTACAACCTTATTTATACTAGCTAATCTATATATAGGTTGCGTCACTTCCGTCGTGTCGCCGCAGAAGGCTTCTCCAAATCAGCTGTACAGCAGTTCCACCCCATCCAGAATCGCGAAGCGATCATGTTGGCGCTTGCACTGATAAAGAGTCCTTCCACTCTGGCGAATCATTTTCATCGACACGCATGGTCTATTATGTTATCCGTCGATTACCACCTTCCACCAGTAGAGTCAAAGAATGATGACCTGAATGAAATCGAAGGCCACGTACGGCGCTTTTTGCACGAGATACACCCCGGGACACGTCTAGTCGAGTATTTCCCTTGGTTGAGATACGTTCCAAATAGGTGGGTACATTATTGCTTGATCATCAGTCTCATCTCATCGTCGTGGCACGGAGGTTCGCCAAATGGAAACGTAACTCACAGTACTGGTTTATCCAGGATTCACACATGTTTCAACGTCTCCTCGGAAAAGTCGTTGATGACCTGGTACGCCTTGGCTGTATTGGTCGACAGACGAGATGGATCATGTATGCCAACTGCAGGCGAACGGAATTGATCGACCAAGTTTCGGTGCTACAATAATCAAAACTCAGAGCAAACATGGCCTTTCAGAACTCGAGCAGGCCTGGCTCGCTGGAGACACGCTGTATGTCCCCTAACATATACCTTGAGACAGGCCTCGAGAATCTGAAGGCATGTAGTGCCGCTGGTGGGGAGACAACGTCTACTACGCTTCATTGGTGGGTTCTAGCCATGCTTGTGTATCCCAATGTCCAAGCCCGCGCCCATGCCGAACTCGACGAAGTGGTTGGCCGCGGCCGTCCACCAACATCCGCAGACGTCCCATTTCTTCCCTATATCCGCGCGATGGTCAAAGAGACAGTGCGCTGGGCGCCAACTGTTCCCCTCGGTGTGCCACACGCATCGACCGTGGACGACCAGTATGAAGGCATGTTCATCCCCAAGGGCACGGTCTGCTTCCAGAACATGCGCGTGCTCAACTTCGATCCGGACGTGTTCGGCAGCAACGCGGCAGAGTTCGACCCGACTAGGTACCTGGATGAGAAGGGTCGGGCTAAGGTGCTGGTGAGGGGCCGAGAGGAGGGACACGTGTCATTTGGATTTGGACGGCGTGTGTGTCCTGGGAGGCACGTCGCGGAAGGGACTCTTGCGATCGACTTTGCGACACTGCTTTGGGGGATGCGATTCGAGCGTCCTGAAGGATCGCGGGGCGAGTTGGACGTGCGTACTCTTGTGCAATCTGGCCTGACGGCGTACGTGCTTTGTTCATGACTCGTCGTCCGTACTAACTAGACAGCACAGTCACCCTGTTCCGTTCGAATGCAAAGTGGTACCTCGGTTCACGGAGGCTGAGGCATTGCTGAACGAAGGTCTGAGTATTTACGAATAAAGGGACCTCCTGCGGCGTTGTAACATCTTGGGTCGCGGTGCTGAGCGTCGTAGTTTTATTCTTCGGAAGAGGATCCATGGCGAGGACTTGCCACCGAGTCTGGCACAAATCAAGAGTTTGCGTGTTTATTTCAGTGGAGCAGTATGAGCAGCGATCAGGAGCAATGGCAGTCATTGTGGACGATGTAATACCACGCGAGTGCGATTTCTAGTACCGATTGTATACCTTCCATTTTAATGGTCCATCTGAGGTTGTCATTACTGTATATTGATGATGTCGGCGAGGCGTTGGACAAAAGATCTTGGTACAAATGCGGTACAAATGTTATAGAAACTATACGCTCCGAGTCACTGCAAGGCTGCCAGTGTCCGGCTTGGGCCCCGCAACGAATAGAACCAAACAAAACTCAAACAAAGGGCATAAACAAGCGGCGCGACGAACCGCCTATCGTTATGAAACTTGCTGTAAGCTCACGGGGATCCATTGATGACCATTTTTACTAGTTCGGGAGCGATGCTCGCCCAAGGATCCGAACGATAGAAAACTGAGACATAATGCGAAGGAATGGGTCCGCACAACGTTCGCATGGAACGAACTCATAAGAACGGACTGGGTATAGCCTATTCCAACAGTCTCCCCGTCCTACTTTACTTTCGCCCCCATGGTTACTCAGCTTCCTAAAATCACTGACTTTACTATACTTGGCGATGGCAGCGACCGAACAACCCGCCTCCTAGCTGCATTTCTCCTCCTTGCCGGTATTTGGCTCATCGCAAGACTCGCTCAGAGTTACATCCGTAACCTTCCACCGGGTCCGAGAGGGCTGCCCCTCATTGGTGATATTCTGCATATCACAGACCAGGAATGGCTAGCTTCCCCAAAACGCAGGGATGACTATGGTGACGCTCCGTAGTACTTTCAGTGCCTCATAAAACCCGCTCATGTACTGTTCAGGTGAAATGACATCAGGAAAAACTACATCCGGCAATTTTAGCACAATTGGGCCAATTTGACAGAAAACATATTTTTTTTGGCTCATTTACACATAATTTGTCATATCAATCATAATTTAGATGGTCGGTTTTCACTTTGGCATCAATTATACAAAATTATACAAATATTGTGCACAACTGGTGTGTAGGATGGTGTGCTGAAATATGCCAGTGTTGTGCAGATTGGGACTTTGTACCACAAATTTGTCGGAACAGGACATAAATCATGATACTGTACAGTACCACTGCATGCAAACCAGGGTTTGAATGAGAAAAAAACTTGGAGGAAACTCTGTGGAGTGTTAAAAGATTTCCAAAGTTTACTTCCCATTAAACATTGAATGGAGAGTTTAAATCTCTTTGAAGTAAAATATCATGGAAAAAAATCTTGAAAAAAATGTTAGACTCTTCATTTGTGACAAAGTCATGTGATATGTGACAGTGATATGTGACACATACATGCATGCCACCATGCCACAAAGACAGGCACCTTCATGTTATCTGTCACATGTCACATGACTCTGTCACAAATGGAGAGTCTATCATTTTTTTCAAGATTTTTTTCCATGATATTTTACTTCAAAGAGATTTAAACTCTCCATTCAATGTTTAATGGGAAGTAAACTTTGGAAATCTTTTAACACTCCACAGAGTTTCCTCTGAGTTTTTTTCTCATTCAAACCCTGGTTTGCATGCAGTGTACTGCACTTGCAAAGCCGATCAAAGAAAGGTCGCAAGTCGTGTCAAAACGATTGCCTATCGTGGGAAGCCTTTCGCGTTCCGCCCTTGTTTTCGCATTCCGCCCGCCATATATGACATCTCTCCACGGGCCTTCGCTGTTTCATTGATCGTTCGTTCTTTTTTTTTCCCATTTTTTCTTGATTTTTTCTCTTACCTGCGCTGCAACAAACTAATCCATAGTCCTGGACCCTCGAGATGAGCAGGTCCCTTACACCCTGGTCTGTAGCTGCTATTCATATAGGGGTTTTTTTTTTTTTCCTTATCCAAGGGGGGTGCGGGAATGTAAGCGCCCACACCCACATTAAGGAGGGAGGGGTGGTCCGGCAACCCGCAAATTTTCAAACACGCTGGCTACCCCTTTCTATCATAGCCTTGCAGGCACCCTGCCATCACCATCCGCCTCCATCCCTTAGCGCTTAGCCCCCACACCTGCCGCCGCACATGACCGTAACTACGACGGCGTGGCTGACAATGAAGTGCATCAAGATGAGCTTTTTTTTTTCATATTGTTTCTCACTGATGTCACAGAGCTACGTCGCCTCGCTCGCCCGTGAGCCCACCTCCATCCTTCGCCACATGTATGTCTACCACACCGCCATCGCCACTGCCGCGCGAAAGTCCCGCCCCGACGCCATGCCGCCACGACACACAAGACCCGCCGGGGGCCGCTGCCTGCAATCTCCATGGCGCCTCCAAACACGGCGCGCAAGACCCTACTCCACCGCCAACGCGGCGTGCAAATGAAGTCTCCATCACTGATGATGATGACTGCAACGACAACGGCAGCAACGACGATGGCGACGACACTTGACAACGACGCCGATGACACCAACACCGGCGACAACGATACTAACAACGATGACACGATATGACAACGATGGCTTCGGCCCAGTGCATCATGATAAGTTCTTTTTTTGTTTTTGTTTCATATCGTCTCTCACTGACTCGCACCCCGCGTCTCCAGTACATGCGAAAAGCGCATCCCGCGCCCTTGCCCGCGCCTCACTGTTCAAGCTTCGCAGGTCCCCGCCTTCACCTTTCCCAGTCCACCACTACCTCCCCGATGAGTCCCCGTCACGACCCAAGACCCCCACTGACACCACGCCATCACGACACTGTCATCGCCGCTACCCCCCCCGGCCATTGCCACGTCATCAGACCCGTTGTAAGTCCGAACCCGCCCGCCTCATGCTAGTAGCTAATGCCTTTCTAAACCAGTCTGCGGCTGCCACCACGGCCCCCACCGACACAGTAGCAGACGTAGCATCCATGGTCCACGAAAACTAGTTACATGTCGCTTTGTTTATGAACATACACTGTGAATAAATCGTCTTTGAGGAGCTTATAATATGGGAAAAGTGGGAAACGGGAGATTTATTCGTAGTAAGTTGTCACCAATTATTGACATACTTGAGCATAATCAGACAAATAAACGGAATTATCAAACTCGTTTTAAGACTCATCCTTTTATCGGCGTACTAAAATTGCCAAACCAAACTATCTGGTTTTTTGGGTAAAATTTGCTGAATTGTACTATATTGTACGCAATTACACTATTTTGTGCTCGATTATCTGATGTGGTTTTTCCTGATGGATGTATATAAGCGCGCTTGGGAAAGGCATGTTGATCATCAACAGCCAACGTGTCGCCGTCGATTTGCTTGAGAAGAGATCTACCATATATTCCGATCGGCCCTACTACATCTCTATGGGCGATTATCTCACAAAGAACCTCACGTTTACCCTCACTCCATATGGCGACCTGTATGCAATCTATAATTTAGTGTATATATCCACGCTGACCCTAAATAGATTGCGTCGTTTTCGTCGTGTCGCTGTAGAAGGCTTCTCTAAGCCAGCCGCACAGCACTTCCACCCCATCCAGAATCGCGAAGCGATCATGTTGGCGCTTGCGCTGATGAAGAGTCCTCCCAACCTGAGAAACAGCTTCACCGCCACGTATCGTCTATCATGTTGTCCGTCAATTACCACCTTCCGCCAGTTGAATCAGAGGATGACCCACATGTCGTTGGAGTTGAAACCCATGTGCAGCGCTTGTTACACGAGATGAACCCCGGGACACGTCTAGTTGAGATGGTCCCTTGGTTGAGATATATCCCAAGCAGGTGGGTACATTATCGCATTGGTTGTCGATATCCTCTCATACCATACAGGTTTGCCAAGTGGAAACGCGATGCACAGTACTGGTTCATCCAGGATTCACTCATTTTTCAGCGTCTCCTCGGAAAAGTCGTTGATGACCTGGTACGCTTTGGCTGTATTGGTCGACAGACGAGGTGGATCATGTATGCCAACTGCAGGCGAACGGAATTGATCGACCAAGTTTCGGTGCTACAATAATCAAAACTCAGAGCAAACATGGCCTTTCAGAACTCGAGCAGGCCTGGCTCGCTGGCGACACACTGTATGTCCCCTAACATATACTTTGAGACAGCCTCGAGTATCTGAAGGCATGTAGCGACGCTGGTGGGGAGACAACGTCTACTACGCTTCATTGGTGGGTTCTAGCCATGCTTGTGTATTTCAATGTCCAAGCCCGCGCCCATGCCGAACTCGACGAAGTGGTCGGCCGCGGCCGTCCACCAACATCCGCAGACGTCCCATTTCTTCCCTATATCCGCGCGATGGTCAAAGAGACAGTGCGCTGGGCGCCAACTGTTCCCCTCGGTGTGCCACACGCATCGACCGTGGACGACCAGTATGAAGGCATGTTCATCCCCAAGGGCACGGTCTGCTTCCAGAACATGCGCGTGCTCAACTTCGATCCGGACGTGTTCGGCAGCAACGCGGCAGAGTTCGACCCGACTAGGTACCTGGATGAGAAGGGTCAGGTTAAGGTGCTGATGAGGGGCCGAGAGGAGGGACACGTGTCATTTGGATTTGGACGGCGTGTGTGTCCCGGGAGGCACGTCGCGGAAGGGACGCTCGGGATCGACTTTGCGACACTGCTTTGGGCGATGCGATTCGAGCGTCCTGAGGGATCGCGGGGCGAGTTGGACGTGCGTACTCTTGTGCAGTCTGGCCTGACGGCGTACGTGCTTTGTTTATGACTCGTCGTCCGTACTAATTAGACAGCACAGTCACCCTATTCCGTTCGAATGCAAAGTGGTACCTCGGTTCACGGAGGCTGAGGCATTGCTGAGCGAAGGGCTGAGTATGTACGAATAGAAGGGCCGCCTGGCCGCTGAGTGCGGTGTTGTAACATCTTGGATACCGTGGTGCTGAGCGTCGTGGGTTTGTTCTCCGGAAAGACATATCTTGACTATCAGCGACTACTTTTTACACAAATAAAACCAATGTCCGGGAGCTACTAGCAATCGCTGCGAAGCCATGAGAATCCTCCAGCGTAGTCTTTCCGCACCTGCCAATAGGGAACGCGATGAATGAGGGGCGCCCGTACCGTGACCTCACCCAGGCGGACCATGAGTCCGCCATCTCCAGATTGGGAACTGTCGCGAACACGCGCCAATTGCCATGATTACGAGAGCACGGCTATCCCAACCGTTCATCCGGACCTCTGACGGCGTCTTCGCAGTGTCTTCACCATGATCAATACGGGCCCTCCTCGGCCTGCTGGCGGAGAATACGGTGACGTTCGTGCAACATTTGACCAAGACAAGCTCAATGCGTATCTCGCCAAGAACGTGCCCGCCGTGTCGGTTCCTGTCACCGTGAAGCAATTCAAAGTACGTTGGCTGATAGCACACTAGCTTTGATGGTCTCACATTCCGTTGTCAGTTTGGCCAGGTCTGAGCTGTACTACGTGTGCTGTCGATTGACATAATGACTCTCTGCTTGGACAGTCAAACCCAACATATTTCCTCACAGATGCCAGGTGTGTGTCGTTCCCGTTTCTCCGCTATCACTGTTCTGACGAATTCAGAGGTCTACGCTTCGTGCTCAGAAAGAAACCGGCAGGACAGCTGGTCTCTCAGACAGCTCACCAAGTTGAGAGGGAATACACCGTGCTCGCCGCCATCCACAAACACAACTCGCGCCCGACGACTCCCCCAGAATCGCGCGTCCCTGTCCCGCAAGTTTTCGTGCTGTGCGAAGACAGCGAGGTCATCGGGACGCCTTTCTACATCATGGAGTTTCTCGAGGGCCGCATCTTCACGGACATGTCGATGCCCGGCGTGTCCCCAGAAGTTCGGCGCGAGTGGTACGTCATTTATTCACCGGGTAGCCACGTCGTCCCGACACCTCCCCCTGTACCGCAGTTGGCTCTCCGCGGTGCGCGCGCTCGGTGCACTATCGTCGCTCGACCCGACGCACGTCGGCCTAGAGAAGTTCGGCTCGCACAAGCCGTACTTCCCGCGCCAGATCAAGTCTCTCTCGAAGGTGACGCACGCCCAGGCGGCCGTGGAGGACATCGACACCGGCAAGCCGGTGGGTGAAATACCCGGATGGGGCGAGCTCATCGCGTGGTACGAGCAGAACTTACCCGACGAGCGCAAGACGGGCGTGCGGATCGTGCATGGCGACTACAAGCTCGACAACCTCATCTTCCACCCGACGGAGAACCGCGTGATCGGGATTCTCGACTGGGAACTTTGCACGCTCGGTAGCCCGGTACGCCCTCCCTCTTGTCACGCGGGGTCCCACTAATGATCGGTGCGTATAGCTGGCCGACTTGGCGAACTTGACGCAACTGTGGGTCGTCGACCCGGACGAGACCGGCAACCATCTTGTTGGCTACAAGAACCGTCCCAGCACAGAGCCGATATCGCTCGCGGAGCTCGAACGCGAGTACTGCCGCGTCACGCGACAGCCATACCCCATCACAGAGATAGTTTTTGCGCGCAGCTGGATGCTCATTCGGGTCCGTCTCTCTCTCATGGTATTCTTCACCATTCATTCTTGACGCGTGGGTCGCTTGCAGCTTGCGGTCATCAGCCAGGGAATCGCGGCGCGACACGCACGCCGCCAGGCAAGTTCTGAGCAGGCGCATCTCTACGCCAGCATGTTTCCTGTATTCGGTGGGCTGGCCCGTGGTGTTTTAGAAGACGAAGGACACCTACCAAAAGCCCGAGCAAAGCTGTGATACCAGCAGGGATCTATTCGTTCGTTAGCTTGTATCTAGTCTCAATGCTAAGACCAGGAGATTCCATTATGATGTCGGACTAGACCTCAAAGTGCTCGCCTCTATGCGCTTAGGGAATGTGTACAACTACACTGTAGGCCATGAGGTTTCATATTTTTGAAGGAGTAGAGGACCGCAGCTGGCAGTGCACCCCACCTAAATTCGCTGGAGCATGTAAGAACGATCGTCATCCCTCCCATTTGGCGACATCTTCTGCATCCCCAAACGCATTTGTGACCGAGTGCATAATCTAGAAGAACACTTGAACCCATGGAGGGGACGATATTACGTAACCGATATGGCTTGGTTACAGTCTGGAACGAAGACATTAGCCCTATCATAGTTCCTGGAGCGCCACTTCAAGCTTCAAGTGAGATGTGACTCGCATCATGATGCTGTTCACTGTCCATCAATGGAAAGGCACTGACCGAGTTGGGACCGCCGTCTGTGGGCTAGTACCAGCCCACCACCCATCACACTACTACTGTACTACGGTAGTGGACTCTCCAACAACTTTAATATGTCGCTAGAGGGATTGCGTGTCGGTCGTGTGATGGCCGAGGGACAAATCTCGATCGGACGGCATCTCATTTCTCCATGTCTATTTCTCGCTGATGATCGTGATTCTGACTCGGAGGTGCTGCCGCCAGGTCTGGCTTTGTTCTAAACCCGTTCTCGATATAAGATTGGGCCCTCTGGGGGTACTTTTTTCGCCTCGCATGTCTACCCCATCACCCATTCCGTCGGACATAAGTAGGACGTAAGTCACCATTTTGTCTGGGTGGCAATTCAGCTCACATAGCTCTTTTGAAGCACTGCGCCGTTGGTAAGTCCAAAATGCGCCGACTGTTGGCTTCTGTGCTGAGATATATGCTTCCTCTCTTAGTTGCTGGGGGCGTTGTTCAACTGGTTCCTGTATGGCGTTCTAGTCGTGCAAGTCTGTGAGTTGTGTACCGGTTTCAGCGACGTTCAGATTTTCACATTGCACACACAGATTCATACCACCAATACTTTCCTAGAGATAGGGGGTACAACAAGATTCTCGGTGGGTCGGGATAAGTGCCCGATTTTGACAATGAACTAATATATCCTTTCTAGTACATGCTATATTTATTATCGAGACGGCCCAGACTCTACTCAGTGGCGCAGACAGCAGCTACTGGTTTGTCTCGGGATTTGGCAACTTCGGGCGTCTTCGGCGGACGTTCCTGGCACCTGTCGACGGGCCAATACTCAACTTATTCGTTTCAATCACCGTCCGATCCGTCTTCTGCTATCGTATATGGTGCATCAAAAAGTCGATGTTTTGGTGGTGTTGTGTCATAGGCGCAGTAAGTCCCGCTTGCTATTGCAAAAGTTGATTCCACGCTGACCAGTGCATTTGCATTTGCACCCAGCTATCTCTCGTTCAATGCATTGGGAACTTGGCGGACGGCATTTTGGTACGCGTTCGCTAGTGGTTACAGTGTACCTGTCTCAAGCGAGGTATAGGGATTTAAACATAGGAATATTGATGGGCCACACATACATGTCTACTTCATTTATGTGAGGCCCTCCCATCCTTTAACCGTTTCAGCTTCCCGTGAGACATATCTCCTCAGATTGGAATGGTCAGCTCCGCTACTGCAGATGTTGCAGTCACAGCGACACTGACTTATCTGGTGGGTGTAACTCGAGTCAACTGTGTCCCGTCATAACGTCAATCCGAATTGATAAGCTCGCCCACCCCCTCAAGCGAGAGTCAGAAACTTCGATGGAGCGCGCTTGGAGGCGGATCTTGCACTTCACAGTCGAGAACTAATTTTATATCTGGTGATGTCCGATTGGCACCGGCCCAACGAATGAATCTAACTGAGACCCCAGCTAGCGTATCGGCCCTTTGCTTGGTGATGTTCGCTGCGGCACCAGTGAGTCCTCCCCGCGAAAGCACGTTCGGGTTGTGTTACTGACGATCCCTCCAGAACGACTGTTTACTGGCTTTGCCCGTGAGTAAGGTCGATTATTATCCATCCCCTGTTTTCTCAAACGTTCCGTCACCATAGAGCGATAGTAACCGGAAAAGTGTATGTTCCTCACTGGTCGTCCGGATATGATACTAATCCCTAGCTTGACTAGCTACTCCAACACTCTTTTAGCATCGTTCAACAATCGTATACTACTTAAAGACCATCGTAGAAACGCCAGCGCGCATATATCTACGACACGCGCAGGCACACCAGTACAGATCCAGAGGAATTCCTCACGAGTACGTACGTTCGCCGAACGTTTTGTCGGCAAGAAGTCGTACGAACCCAAGTCGGCACCGCCGTTCATCGCGTCCTTCGACCGACAACAGAAAAACCTCGAGGAGAAGCCCTCACCGTCTCGTCAGCAGGGTCAGCCACTGGCAAGGGCGCTCTCGATGCAGTGTATCCACTCGCCGCAGTACCCACCAGCACTGGCTCCTTCACCCCGGCAGCGGATCGAGGTGCCTTTATCGGCCACGTTGGGGGTGTCATCACGAATGTCGGATCTTCCCATCCGCCCACTACCACCTACACCTACGCCTTTTTGATGGGCGAGGCTAGGAAGAGATTGTCTGTTCTTCAAGGGATGGAGTGTGCGAGAGCAATAAACACTGTCGGGCCTAGTAAATTATCGTCAAACGAACCGCAATGCGTATTTATAATTGGCGTTTTGTAGGACTGATGCATATTTATACCACGCAGGGCGTATGTAACATTTGTAATGTCGTGACGACCCTTCGTAAAGTTGATCGAACTGCTCGCGGCACTGTGTCAGTGAGGTACGCCCAGACTCTAGCAGTCTTACAGTAAGTACAGCTTTCTTCTATCTCTCCAATTGGCTCATCGGAGTGCCAATCCCATGTGGACTCGGACCAGATGGGCAGAGGGTTGACGCGTTGACGACGTGGTGGTCGTTGGGCGGCGAAAAGCCAGGAGATCAATCTTCTGATAAGAACCTGTACTCTTTGAGCAACTTCAATGGCTCAGACTGACAGGCATGTAAGCGCCCAACGTTTCAAAGGGCAGCAGACTCTTACAAGGACTCTTGGGCGGACTCATAACAATTTCGTCAATAATTTGCGCGCTGGCTCTCTCGATGCAAGCATGGCAAAAAAGAAACCCTGCCAGTGCGGCCGCCGAGTGATAGTCATATGGAAGCCTCGATGTACACCACCTGCTGGAGTCCATTGGGCGGTGCGGTAGAAGCGCGAGTCAGCAGTGTCAGCTTGCTGACGCGAAGTTTGGGCGCGTTCGATCTGACTAATGAATTACATCCCTTCCCGCGGCGTGGGGTTTGCCACTAACTTGAAAACCTACAAAAGAACAATATACGGCACCTTCACTCTGTGATCATTCGCAGTTACATGGCCACTACGCCCTTTTCTCCCTCCTCGGGTTCTGTTCTAGGCGGTGGTTATGGCGAACCCATCCGTCTTGCTGCCGCAACTACTCTCGTTGGCGTTTCTCTCTGGCTGTTGACCCGGCTCATCAAGAACGCCTCCAGAAAGCTGCCGCCGGGTCCCAAAGGTCTTCCGTTCATAGGGGATATTCGGCACGCCACCGATCATGGCTGGTTGTCCTCACCGGAGCGCAAGAATGACTATGGTGAGTTGAATTTTAAAGGCTTTGAGTCAAAGATACTGACACTGTTGGAGGTGAGATGATGTATGTCAGTGTGCTCGGGCAAGGGATCCTCGTCCTCAATAGCCGGCGTGTTGCTGTTGACCTCCTGGAAAAGCGGTCAAATATCTACTCGGATCGGCCCCACAACATTGTGTTGTGCGACTACATGTCGGAGGGACTTTCACTCGCTTCCACGCCGTATAACGACCTGTATCAACTTCCAGTTTCTCCACCGAGTACATACTGACCCCTCATCAGACTGCGTCGTTTCCGGAGGGCAACTATGGACAGCTTTTCCAAGTCTGGCGTGTCTATATTCCAACCTGTTCAACACAGGGAAGCGATGATGTTGGCATTAGACCTCATGAAGAGCCCTTCAGATAGGGAGACGCACCTCCGCCGACATTCGATGTCAATCATGTTATCCATCAATTATCACCTCCCACCGGCGCAATCAGAAAGTGATCCTCTCCTTCTGGGAATTACTGATCGGATTCGGCACATATCCCATACGTTAGAGCCAGGCGCGCATCTCGTCGAGTTCTTTCCTTGGCTGCGATACGTTCCTAGCATGTACGCAAGCCGACCACTGCCGAGTTTCACACTCTGAAGAATGCTTTTAGGTTCGCAAAGTGGAAACGGGAAGCACAGCTTTGGTTCGTTGAGACTACTTCGTTGTTCGAAAGCCTAGTGAGCAATGTTGCGGACGACTTGGTTAGTACCTGATCCAGAGCCTTGTTGACGAAGAAGAATAACTGTTGAGGTCAGGCAAACGGAATCGATAAACCAAGCTTTGCGGCAGCACTGATCAAGAACCAGGAAAAATACAACTTGTCCGAGCGCGAGCGAGCGTGGGTTGCGGGCACAATGCTGTACGTACAACATCTCATTGCCGACCAATCCAGACCTTGACGGTCACGTGCATCATAGTTTTGCGGGTGGCGAGACGGCGTCCTCTATCCTCGAATGGTGGCTGCTGGCGATGGTCGCGCACCCAGAAATACAAACACGCGCTCATTCCGAACTGGACAAAGTCGTCGGCCGTGCCCGCCCACCGACCTTCGCCGACCTGCCCTCGCTCCCGTACATCCGCGCGATAGTCAAAGAGACGCTGCGTTGGGCGCAGGTCGCCCCCTTCGGCGTTCCGCATCGGTCCACGGCGGACGACTGGTACGAGGGCGTGTTCATACCGAAAGGCACGATGTGCATGCCGAACATCCGCATGATCAATTCCGATACGGGCGTCTTCGGCGCGGACGCCATCCGGTTCAACCCGGACAGATACCTGGACGCGGCGACGGAGGAGCGCGAGATGGGCAGCACCATATTTGGGTTCGGTCGGCGTGTGTGCCTGGGGAGGTTTATCGCTGAGGGGACGCTCGCCATCGACGTCGCGACGCTGCTCTGGGCGATGCGTTTTGAGCGACCAGAGGGCGTGCAGGGCGAGTTGGATACGGAGACGTGCGTTCTGGAAGGATTGTCAGCGTGAGTTACTTTCTGAACCCCGGGCACGCGAGCTAGGATTGCTCATTGACTGTGCGCAGCCGTCCCGTTCGTTTCGAAGTGCAGGCAAGCGCTCGTCTTCCAGAGACCAAGACGCTGATTGTCGATGCGCTGGAGTTGTACAAATGACGATTTGCCGAGTTGTCCTGCGTTGTTTATGTGAGCACAATATACCAGCCTATCAAACTCAATTCAACGCAGAGGGCCACAAGTGAGAGAGTAGTAGGGGCAGAAGTTATTCGAGAAACGGAGAGTGTCCAGACTTCCATCCGAAAATCGTGACAGTTAGTTGGTACATTGAGTGGTTTTATTCGCACAAATCCAGCGCTTCCTTCAGCAAAGCCTCAGCCTCGATAAACCGAGGTACCGCCTTGAACTCAAAAGGCACAGGACGGCTGCGCCGCCTCGTTAGTCCGAACCCATACACAAAGCTGGGACAAAGCACTCACGTCATCACGCGGAGTGGACAACGGTGTGTGTATCCAACTCGCCCCGCGCACCGTCAGGGCGCTCGAACCGCATCGCCCAAAGCACCGTCGCCAGGTCGATCACAAGCGAATCTTCCGCGACATACCTCCCAGGGCACACACGCCAACCCATACCAAACGTCACCGGACCGTCTTCCCTCCCAGCCTGCCGTTGCCCCGACCCTTCTCGCCGTCGAGATACCTAGTCGGGTCGAACTCCGCCGCGTCGTCGCCGAACACCTCAGGGTTGGAGTTGAGCAGGCGCATGTTCGGGACCACGATCGTGGCCCTTGGGAATGAACACGCCCTCGTACCAGTCGTCTTCGGATCGAGGAGTGCGGCATGCCGAGGACAGTTATTGGCGACCAGCGCAGGGTCTCTTTGAGCATCGCACGGATATAGGGGAGAGAGGGCACATCGGCGAAGGTGGGCGGACGAGCGCGGCCTACGACCCTCGTCGAGCTCGGCGTGGGCCCCTGGCTTGGGACAGCAGGATTAACGATCATGGCGAGAAGCACCCAATGGAGCGTAGTAGACGTTGTCTCTTGACCCGCAGCGCTACAGTAGGTGAAGCTACGTTGCATCGGCAGCATAGGTTGGGGAACGTACAACATGTTTACCCACGATCCATGCCCTGCTCGCGTTCCGAAGGCCGTATTTGCCCCCGACCCTTGAGTACCGTAGCACCGAAGCTTGGCCGATCAATCCCGTCTCTCTAGTGTCGCGGTAACTGTGATTTATCTCGGCAGATCTACGCTAGCGGGCACGTACCAGTTCGTCGGCGACTTTTCCGAGAAGACGTCCCGCACCATGAGCGAATCCTGGATGAACCCAGTTACTGTGCGTCACGTTTCCACTTGGCGAACCTGCGGGGCACAATTGAAAAGAAACTCACGATCAATAGGAAGAAGTACGGTGCTCCCCTGCTCGGAAAATTTCATCCAAGGGAAGAGTACTCAACCCGACGCGTCCCAGCCTGTACTTCGAACAAGAGACGCTCTACGTGGTCATGATTCCAAGACAACCGGTCGTCCTCTGATTCGGTAGGCGGAAGTCGTAAATGATGGGACAGCATTATAGACGAGCGTGTCGTTTGAAATGTTGTCTCCGGAGACACGGGGGCTCTTGATAAGCTCAAGCGCCAGCATGATTGCTTCACGACCCTGGATAGGACGGACTTGTGTGAGTTTGATTTGGAGAAGCCCTCCACGGCGACACGACGATGTCGGTGCCATCTATGCGGGCATCGGATTCAGTGCGGATCCGATCCAAAACGTCGATTACATACAGGTCCCCGAATAACGAGAAGGATAAGGTCAAGTTCTGTGTCCAAAAATTCGCCTGCAGAAATGTAGTGCGGTCTGTCGGAATATATGTTGGATCGCTTTTCGATGCAGATCGACGGCAACGCGCTGGCTATTGACGACGAGGACGCCGATCCCGAGCGCGTTTATGTACATCATTTCGCCTGGAAGGAACATGAACACGTTTTCTGGAGGAGACATTGGAGGCATGGAGTGTCACCATAGTCGACCATGCGTTGTGGTGCGGTCAACCAATCCTGATCTGTTATGTGAACAACATCGCCGATGAGGGGCAGCCCTCTGGGACCCGGTGGAAGTGTTGCGGAAGCGCTCGCGAGTCTGGTTATTAGCCAGAGAACAGAGCCAGTTAGGAAGGTTACAGCGAGGAGGTAGGTCGCGCGGTAGCTGATACGGACAAGTGACCAGGTAAAATCAACAATTTCCATGGAGAGAAATGTCCAGGACAAAGACAATGCCCCTCGCACGTCTCGTGGTTATATATGCGAGTCATCTGGAATAGATTGGCGCCACTTCACCAGATGTGGCAAAGAAGGTACCGTCATAGAGGCAGTGGCTGGGGGATCAGGTCGACCAGAAGTACCATCACGGTA
Organism: Lactarius hengduanensis; assembly: GCA_021525025.1. Classification (NCBI taxonomy): domain Eukaryota; kingdom Fungi; phylum Basidiomycota; class Agaricomycetes; order Russulales; family Russulaceae; genus Lactarius; species Lactarius hengduanensis. Next base: position 77,343 of record JAKELI010000069.1, read on the forward strand.
CCGAGTGATCGCACTGTCAGGTGTGTGTAGTGTTGCCGCGAGTTAGAGTCCACACCGGTGTGGACTCTAACTCGGACCGAACTTTCGCAACTCGACTCGACTCGAACCCTCGAGTGCGTTGCAGATATTTCCTTCGTCGTATTCTTGATCCATCTCTGTCCCCACTACCAAAATAACAACCTCATGTGGTCTGTACCAAAATAATGAGTGCATACATTGTATTAACAGAGACTCGGAGCCCTGCAAACGAAAAACCATAGCGTGTTTCGTGAATTTTCTCTATTTCGGCTGTTTCCATCGGAATGTCATCACATGACTCACCTGCATGCGCGCGCCCCCACTCTGCTCCTTGCTTCTCCACCCGTCGCTCTGAATCTTGCCGCACACACACGGTCTCTTTCTTCTCTCCCTGTTGCTCGGTTTCCACCCTCACCATATGCCATTCATTCTGTACCCTCTTACCTTAACTGGCTCGCTTCGCATTTGTGTAAATCCTTCTGTATTTAAAACCCACTCTTGTTCCCTAATAGACGGCATTCAGTTGCCACTGTTTCCCCCTGTTCGTCTCGGAAGTCAGACCCAAAGGACATTGCTTCATTTCTCGTCGTATCGTGCTTTCGGGTTCATTGTTCGGGTTGCTCGGTTCATCGGGTTCTGAGCAAAGAGGCGTGGGAACCTTCGGAATTGAAGGCTTCCCATTGCTCATGTTTGTTGCTGAACTCGGGAGTTCCGAGTTAGAGTTAACGTCGAGTTGGCAACTCGACTCGGACCGCATCGACTCGCGGCAACACTATCACGGTGCCGAGTGATCGCACTGATTCGCATGGCCTGAGACACCCGGACCATCGGCACGGAACTTTTAAAAAAGATCTGCGATACCACATATATTATGGGGATCTAGCGCAGTGGTGAACATATATTTCGGGGATGCGTGACCGTTGGAGGTCAGAGGGTATTGCTCCTATCTCCGCAGTCTAGTGGGCTGTATCCCAACATGTGTGTGGGGAGATAGACCCGGCATTGGTTTGAGAAGGGGATGAGTGCGAGAATTTAGTGGGCGATTGTGGTAAAGCTCAGCCGGTATTATATAATCATTGCATCGTTAAAAGCAAGGTTAAAAGTTTTGGATATCTCTTCGCCCGCCCAAGAGTCCGCCAGTCAATCCTACTTATACGAGTATGATAATTAATCAAGTGTATCCTACAGTTCTACTCGTGCGTACGCGTCCTCGTCGTAGCCTCGGTTCGAATAAAACACTCTCCCAAAAAAAGCAAGAGCAAAGCAAGCCGTGCGCCATAGGCAAGGCCATAGGATTATCGATGCAAACACTACAATTTAGACATTTGCGTATATGCGTCATATACAGTACAGCATCTATTAAAGAGCGACTTCCCCGTGACAGGAATGCTCTCCACCAACACACGTCGACATCAAAAGCCCCTGGCTTATGAAACAAAAGCGAGAGTATCTGGCAACTTCCATATGATGGCCCCGCTCCATGTGCATGAGGCCAACTCGTGGTTTCACTCGTCGCTATCGTGGATATCTTCAAGCAGAGCACGAAAAGCGGTGCGGCGGAGTGTCGCGTCGCCGCTTGGGTTGTGCCATTCGGGAAGGGCGTCGATCAACGCGCTGATCTGTGAGTATGCGTCCTCGGAATATTGGGCGTAGCGTGCGTCAATCCCAGCTTCGGCGAAAACAGTTTGCACGTGCAACCGAGAAGTCCTTTCCGGCTTCCCAAAATGTGTCTCCAAGGTCGCGAGTTGTGCGGGAGTTCCCGAAGTGCGGACGGCGTCAAAGCACCACGAGCGGTTCTTGGGAAGGTCGCCCGTGCAGCTGTCCAAGTACTCCGTTTTAATTTGGGCGTACTCGCCAAGTGGGAGGAGAATGTCGAGCGCGTATTCGTAATAGCTCGTGTCGGCGAGCGGCCCTTTCTCAACGGGAAAGCCGCACATTATCATGGAGAGCGCCATGGGGAGGTAATACGAATAGATCGCGGCTTTGTAGATTTTAGCGGCCCTCTGACTACGTAGCGTGTGTGAGTGTGCACCAATAAGTTGGACTACGGATGAAAGGGAACTCACAGGTCAACCGGGAATTGGTAATTGCGCTGTTCAAGGAAACGCATGTGAAACTCAGCGTGAGTGCGTCGCACATCCTTCAACCTCATGGTACTTACCGGAACGGGATTGCGGAAGAAAGATGGATGTCGGGTTTCGTGTATAAGCTCGAGCAGGTCGATGTAGTACGGCTCATTTCGGAAGTGCTCGCGCACAAGCTGGAAAACGGCCCCTTCCACCAGGAGCGCATCATTGATGGCCTTAAGCCCCACTCCCTCGACGCAATGCCAGGACTGTTTCCTATGGCTCATCTCAACCTGGTCCACAATATTATCCGAAACCAAGAAATACGAGTGCAGCTGCCCGAGGGTTGTCACGAAAAACGGATAGAAGTACAAAGCATTGAACTGACGAATACGATTGCCCATCCGAGGATTGCAGCTTTTTCGTGTTCAGAACCGTTCAGCTGTCGCCCTTTAAAAGCCTCCGCCGCCTCGACCACAAGGAGGCCGGTCTTGTATTTGCCGCCGCCGCTGAAGGTGGTATGGTCGAGACACTAAGTACTCAAACGTAAGTAAGTATTGCGCTCAGTTAGAGAAGGGTACAGAGCGGTTACACACTTTCGTAAAATACTCCAATGCGTCCTGTGGCATGGAATGCGCAGTGAATTGAGAAAGTAGGAACGCGCGAATATCAGGATACAACAGCTCGAATTGATCCCGAGCAACTGCGTTCGTCACATTACTGGTAGAGGACGAGGCACGCCGGTGCGAGGGTCGTTGTGGAACACTAGTCGCGAGAGAAGGTGTCGAAGGCATAGTATAATCAACTGGACAAGGGGGAGAGGACTACACCAGCGCTATCATTCAATTTTCCGCTTACAGCTGTTTGCATAACAGTTGCCGATTTGACAACATTGGGGACGGGGCTCAAAGCCCGGGCTAGGTCGTGGGAAAGCACCGTTGAGGTGCTGTTGAGTGCGCGACCTCAGAATCACACAGACTCGGAGTGAAAAGTCGAAAGAAAAAAGCAGGATATTAAATAAGAAGAAACAAGCTACGCTGTGCTAAGAGTGTAGGAGTAGGAGAAGTGGGAGATGGTGGCATATTAGGACCCCCGTCGCCTTGCGTTGGCGTGCTTATTTTCAATTATGTAATTATTTGCGTATGACACGCTGATTGGGTTACGTGCGTCGTGTTACGTGCGTCGTGCGATACCTTGACGGGCTTTTCCGAGTTATTTGCTGACCCAGCCAGCCACTGAAGAGATGCCAGGCCAGTGGCCTATTAACGTTCAATCATTGGTTATAGACGGCCCCCCTAAGCCCGCGTGGGGAAGGCCTCAGGCTGGGGGTACCGCATGTGACCCGAATAACCTAGACGCAGAGCGATCAAAAAAATAAAAGATAGGCGCAGAGCCATTGTGGTTCTCGGTTTACTGTCGCCGTCTTTCGCCCCCATGGTTACTCAACCTCCTGAAGTCACTGGTTTTACTTGGATACTTGGAGGTAGCAGCCATCCAACGACCCTCCTAGCCGCATTCCTCCTCCTTGTGGGTACCCTTTGGCTCATTGCAAGACACTCCCAGAGTTCCTTCCGTAAACTGCCACCGGGTCCGAGAGGGCTGCCCCTCATTGGTGACATTCTGCATATCGCAGACCAGGAATGGCTCGCTTCATCAAAACGCAGGGATGACTATGGTGACACTCCATATTACCTTCAATGCCTCATAAAACCCGCTCATGTACTGTTCAGGCGAAATGATGTATATAAGCGCGCTCGGGAAAGGCATGCTAATCATCAACAGCCAACGCGTCGCCGTCGATTTGCTTGAGAAGCGATCTATCATATATTCCGATCGGCCCCACTACATCTCTACGGGCGATTATATGACAAAGAACCTGACGCTTACCCTCACCCCATATGGCGACCTGTATGCAATCTATGATTTATCATATATATCCACGCTGACCTACATAGATTGCGCCGTTTTCGTCGTGTCGCTGTAGAAGGCTTCTCTAAGCCAACCGCACAGCACTTCCACCCCATCCAGAATCGCGAAGCGATCATGTTGGCGCTTGCACTGATGAAGAGTCCTCCCAATCTAGAGAAACACTTCCACCGCCACGCATCGTCTATCATGTTGTCCGTCAATTACCACCTTCCGCCAGTTGAATCAGAGGATGACCCACATGTCGTTGGAGTTGAAATCCATGTACGACGCTTGTTACACGAGATGAACCCCGGGACACGTCTAGTTGAGATGGTCCCTTGGTTGAGATATATCCCAAGCAGGTGGGTACATTATCGCATTGGTCGTCGATCTCCTCTCATGCCATACAGGTTTGCCAAGTGGAAACGCGATGCACAGTACTGGTTCATCCAGGATTCACTCATGTTTCAGCGTCTCCTCGGAACAGTTATTGATGACCTGGTGCGCCTATATTGATCCACAGACGAAGATGAAATAGATCACGTATTCCAACACTCTTCTAACTGCAGGCGAACGGAATTGATCGACCGAGTTTCGGTGCGACGATAATCAAAACTCAGAGCAAACACGGCCTATCAGAACTCGAGCAAGCCTGGCTCGTCGGCGATATGCTGTACGTCCTATAAAATATCTCCGGGACAAGCGCCGAGGGTCTAAAAGGCGTCATCTAATTGTAGCGCCGCGGGTGGGGAAACAACGTCTACTTCACTGCAGTGGTGGATTCTCGCCATGCTCGCCTATCCCAATGTCCAAGCCCGCGCTCATGCCGAGCTTGACGAAGTCGTCGGCCGTGATCGTCCACCAACCTTTGCAGACATCCCATTTCTCCCCTATATCCGCGCGATGGTCAAAGAGACACTGCGCTGGTCACCAATAGTTCCCTTTGGCGTGCCACACGCTTCGACCGTGGATGACTGGTATGAGGGCATGTTCATCCCCAAGGGCACGATCACCCTGCAGAACGTGCGCGTGCTCAACTTCGACCCGGAGGTATTTGGCAGCAACGTGGCGGAGTTCGACCCGAGTAGGTACCTGGATGAGAAGGGTCAGGTTAAGACGCTGATAGAGGGCCGAGAGGAGGGACACATGTCATTTGGGTTCGGACGGCGTGTGTGTCCTGGGAGGCACGTCGCGGAAGGGACGCTCGGGATCGACTTTGCGACACTGCTTTGGGGGATGCGATTCGAGCGGCCTGAAGGATCGCAGGGTGAGTTGGATGTGCGTACTCTTGTCCAATCTGGCCTTACGGCGTACGTGTTTTCGCGTGCTTTGTTTATGACTCGGACTCCGTACTAATTGGACAGCACAGTCGCCCTGTTCCGTTCGAATGCAAGGCGGTCTCTCGGTTTAAGGAGGCTGAGGCTTTGCTGAACGAAGGTCTGAGTATTTACGAATAAAGGGACCTCCTGCAGCGTTGTAACATCTTGGGTCGCGGTGCTGAGCGTCGTAGTTTTATTCTTCGGAAGAGGATCCATGGCGAGGACTTGCCACCGAGTCTGGCACAAATCAAGAGCTTGCGTGTTTGTGTCAGTGGAGCAGTATGAGCAGCGATCAGGAGCAATGGCAGTCATTGTGGACGATGTAATACCACGCGAGTGCGATTTCTAGTACCGATTGTATACCTTCCATTTTAATGGTCTATCTGAGGTTGTCATTACTGTATATTGATGATGTCGGCGAGGCGTTGAACAAAAGATCTTGGTACAAATGCGGTACAAATGTTATAGAAACTATACTGTACCGCTCCGAGTCACTGCAAGGCTCCAAGGCTGCCAGTGTCCGGCTTGGGCCCGGCGGAACGAATAGAACCAAACAAAGGGCATAACAAAGGGCATTAACAAGCGGCGCGACGAACCGCCTATCGTTATGAAACTTGCTGTAAGTTCACGGGGATCATTGATGACCATTTTTACCAGTTCGGGAGCGATGCTCGCCCAAGGATCCGAATGATAGAAAACTGAGACATAATGCGAAGGAATGGGTCCGCACAACGCTCGCATGGAACGAACTTATAAGAACGGACTGGGTATATTCCAACAGTCTCCCCGTCCTACTTTACTTTCGCCACCATGGTTACTCAGCTTCCTGAAATCACTGACTTTACTTGGATTCTTGGCGATAGCAGCGATCGAACAACCCGCCTCCTAGCTGCATTTTTCCTCCTTGCCGGTATTTGGCTCATCGCAAGACTCGCTCAGAGTTACATCTGTAACCTTCCACCTGGTCCGAGAGGGCTGCCCCTCATTGGTGACATTCTGCATATCGCAGACCAGGAATGGCTGGCTTCACCAAAACGCAGGGATGACTATGGTGACGCTCCGTAGTACTTCCAGTGCCTCATAAAACCCGCTCATGTACTGTTCAGGCGAAATGATGTATATAAGTGCGCTTGGGAAAGGCATGCTAATCATCAACAGCCAACGCGTCGCCGTCGATTTGCTTGAGAAGCGATCTACCATATATTCCGATCGGCCCCACTACATCTCTATGGGCGATTATTTGACAAAGAACCTGACGTTTACCCTCACTCCATATGGCGACCTGTATGCAATCTATAATTTATCGTATATATCCACGCTAACCCTATATAGATTGCGTCGTTTTCGTCGTGTCGCTGTAGAAGGCTTCTCTAAGCCAGCCGCACAGCACTTCCACCCCATCCAGAATCGCGAAGCGATCATGCTAGCGCTTGCACTGATGAAGAGTCCTCCCAATCTAGAGAAACATCTTCACCGCCACGCATCGTCTATCATGTTGTCCGTCAATTACCACCTTCCGCCAGTTGAATCAGAGGATGACCCACATGTCGTTGGAGTTGAAACCCATGTGCAGCGCTTGTTACACGAGATGAACCCTGGGACACGTCTAGTTGAGATGGTCCCTTGGTTGAGATATATCCCAAGCAGGTGGGTACATTATCGCATTGGTCGTCGATATCCTCTCATACCATACAGGTTTTCCAAGTGGAAGCGCGATGCGCAGTACTGGTTCATCCAGGATTCACTCATGTTTCAGCGTCTCCTCGGAACAGTTGTTGATGATCTGGTGCGCCCTGGCTATATTGGTGAAGACGAAATAGATCACGTATTCCAACACTCTTTTAACTGCAGGCGAACGGAATTGATCGACCAAGTTTCGGTGCGACGATAATCAAAACTCAGAGCAAACACGGCCTATCAGAACTCGAGCAAGCCTGGCTCGTCGGCGATATGCTGTACGTCCTATAAAATATCTCCGAGACGGGCGCCGAGAGTCTGAAGGAATCATCTAATTGTAGCGCCGCGGGTGGGGAAACAACGTCTATTTCACTGCAGTGGTGGATTCTCGCCATGCTCGCCTTTCCTAATGTCCAAGCCCGCGCCCATGCCGAGCTTGACGAAGTCGTCGGCCGCGGTCGTCCACCAACCTTTGCAGACATCCCATTTCTCCCCTATATCCGCGCGATGGTCAAAGAGACACTGCGCTGGTCACCAACAGTTCCCTTTGGCGTGCCACACGCTTCGACCGTGGATGACTGGTATGAGGGCATGTTCATCCCCAAGGGCACGATCACCCTGCAGAACGTGCGCGTGCTCAACTTCGACCCGGAGGTATTTGGCAGCAACGTGGCGGAGTTCGACCCGAGTAGGTACCTGGATGAGGAGGGCAAGGTTAAGACGCTGATGGGGGGCCGAGAGGAGGGACACGTGTCATTTGGGTTTGGACGGCGTATGTGTCCTGGGAGGCACGTCGCGGAAGGGACGCTCGGGATCGACTTTGCGACACTGCTTTGGGGGATGCGATTCGAGCGTCCTGAAGGATCGCAGGGTGAATTGGATGTGTGTACTCTTGTCCAATCTGGCCCGGGGGCGTACGTGTTTTTGCGTGCTTCGCCAATGACTTCGTGCTAATTTGACAGCACAGTCGCCCTGTTCCATTCGAATGCCAAATGGTACCTCGGTTCACGGAGGCTGAGGCTTTGCTGAACGAAGGGCTGAGTATGTACGAATGAAGGGGTCTCCTGGTGTTGTAACATATTGGGTGCTGTGGCGCTGAGCGTCGTGGTTTTAAAAGAGGGCCCGTGGCGAGGACTTTGCAGCTATCGGATGGATGGCAGAGGGGTCCCACAACGATATGACCTCGCTGATGGGGACCACATGAGGTCAAAAAAGAGCAGCCGGGGCCCCGAAGGGGGTCGCCTGTTTTGGCTGCCCGGAGTACGTGTGGGAGCGCAGTGCCAATGCCGTGCTGGCTGGCTATATAGGCCGAGCAGGAAGCCTCCCTCCTCCCCACTCACGCTCACCCCAATTGCAACCAGTCCACCGGGGGTCGCGCCGCGCCGCGCCATGCTGGCAAACTCCCCTGGTAGATCGTAAGACTGGTAGGCTCCCTAAATGGTCTCGGAAGGCGCAGCGGTCGGGGTAGCCCCCTGACGAGAACTTTCGCAGGTTCGAAACCGCTACTGACTGCCTGGCTTTGCCCGCCTCTGGGCATACTGTACTGACACTTATCCTCGGAGGCGGGTGGCAGACGGATGTACCATGTTGTTCTGACAGCCTGAGCGCCCCTCTGCACAAAATCATTGCCCTTTGCCCTACCAGGCAGAGGCCGCGCGACTTGCCACTGAGTCTGGCACTAATCAAGAGCCTCCGTGTCTATGTCCATGGAGCAGTATGAGAAACGATCAGGAGCAATGGGAGTCATTGTGAACGATGTAATACTCACGGTGAGCGAGTGCAGCGCATTCAGGGTCACGGTGAGCCGGCTCTACAGGGATCGGCAACAAAAGTGGTTGCGCACGCCTCTGCACGTCGCGATACTTTTCAATATGAACTCCCTTTAAATGGAGTGCATGTATATTAAGTTACTAAGGGTGCGTATGCGTGCGGGGCTCTCAGGAACACTGTCAATTTCTCAGGCTGGAACAAATTACCAAGCGCTCGCTTACATAAATACCCCCTATCCACCTCTGCCTCGGGCTGAGGCTGAGTCAGCTCACCGTATGTGCCCAGTCCAGCAAGAAAATACTATTGTGATTGCGACCTGGATTGCGAAGCAAGGCAATGGCCAGCGAAATGCATTCTACGGTCACTAGAAATATCACAATCCATTCAATTCCATTGGCGCAATTTACCCCGCGTTTCCAAGCTTGCCTGTCCCACTGGGCCCTAGCAGTTCTTTTCATCAACACTTATCTGAATTCACCTTGGCTATTTTCGACGATTTTCGATACACATCGGTAATGCATGCCAGTGCGAGACGCGGTATATGATATACTACCGGAGCAACAAGTGCTCTTTAAGAATTTCCCTTCAGCGCGACCATGATAATGCGAGCTTTCTACTGTAGAGCTCGTTGCGGAACATAATTTCTGAATCAAAAACATAGAACAAAACATATGGGAAACTTCTTGTGAGGCGAATACCAAGACAAATGGAGGTGCAACGCGCAACCCCTATACCCGAGATACTATCATCGGGAGCTTAGGATGGAACGTCCCAACTGATCCCTTCACCGACGGAGAAGAAATGAAGCCATATCTCCAAATTATTTCGGCTCCAGTTGGCGCAAATTGGAAAGCAGGAATGACCTGCGATAACACGGCCTCTAGATGCAAAGGTGTAGTCAGGTCAGCAAGATACGATACGCGTCTACGCGGCTTCGAATCCTCTTACTCATTTCGAGCTCTGAAAATTTGAATCCACTAGATGTAGCAGAATCAGCCCAGCTCTTCTGAAGAAGGTCTTATTATACGCACATGCAGGACCGTGCGCCACCAATAAACGTCATACTAAAAGAGCTGTCAGAAACAGTGCACCTAGAAGGACGTATTTCGCACGTATTTGCATATACTCCTTGGATATTTGCATCTGCAACGCTCTGGGGAAGTGGGTGCCAACCAACGTTCCGGTTTCCATTCAGCCGCATCGGCCCCCCCAAATCGATGGGTCGCGGTTCAAATTATAGAGTTGAGCGAATACGTTCGTATTTTTCGGTACGAAGATTTCATGAACTTCGCGTCCGTCGACATCCCGAATGGGGGCAGAAAGTGGGAGAACAACATCGCTTCGAGTACTGCCAACTACTAGTGAGTATGAAGGACCATAAGACGAGAATTTTGCGTCGCGTACGTTCTCATTACTCCAGGAACAGGCGCGTAGCTGTGACACCTTTGAGAATACGTCCCAAGAACCAAGACGAACACCTTACAGGCGCAGAGTTTCGCGACACACCGCCTCCAAGAAAGGTAAAGAAACAAGCTGGTCATGCGTGAGCTCCTCGTTGTCTTCATGGGCCTCTTTCAGCTCTTTTCTGAGCTTATCCTGGGCGTCAGGATGGAGGGAAAGTACATGTAGAATCCGGGATAGAGCGGACGATGTCGTATCTGTTCCCGCTATAATAAAGACCCTAAAAGAAATGACCTAGTCATCAACGCCGCCTAGTTTGAATCGATGCGCGCTGGAGCGTACGCCATTTGGGCAACCAGTTCCTCTTCGCTCAACTGAACATCTTCGGGTCCCGTCAAACTAGCTCGTACTATAAACGGTCACCTCAGGTTTCTGATCTGAAAGGTCTTGTACGCACTGAGAAGACTGATGATATCCTTTCCATCTCCAACCTGCTTGACAGTCGCGTCATCACCTGATTCTAGCAATCTCTTCTTCGCCTCGTAAATAGCCCTCGACTTGGAATTCACGGTCTCCACGATGTCCATGAAATAGTGTAATTTCGGCCACGGCAACGTTCTTCCCAGGAACTTGAGAACTTTGGGGTGGAATATATTGTCGACGTAAGGAAGCAAGTTTTGTAACACTGCGAGAGAGGACTGAGTTGGGCTAGAAAGTGTGTCAAGATAACAAAGTCACTTCAAGCGTTCCTTGTACTGACATCCATTCCTTCAGTGCCTTACAATACTCGTCGTCCCTGCCTTCAAAAATACCGAAAGAATACCCGAGACCGGCTTGCCCAATGAGTTCGAGAGAAAGCTTTCCCATCCAATCGGCAACATTGATCTCTTCTGGGCCATTTGATACAATCGACCAGAGGTTCTCACGAAGCTGAGAGGAATTGAGACCACTGGTTCGGGAATACAAACCTGGGAGAATACCTGTTTTGTGACCCTATGAAAAATCGGGGTGATAGATCGCATGTGCTTGGTGCTGAATGCGGGGTTTAGCAATTTTCGTTGCATCCGGTGGTGAGAACCTCGATTGGTGGCAATATAGGTGTATGTCCACGAAAATTTTAGAAAATTACTTCCGTACCTGTTGTAGCAAAGAGCGATGGCCCAGTCGTCCGCATGTTCGAGCTTTTTTGGTTTCAAGACGAGGGTCAATCCTTACTCGAACGAAAACGTACAGGAGGAAAGGCTCCGTCATTTCAAAAATTGGTTGGTCCTTCCCGAAAATGTTATTGCATGCCTTAGGATCAGATACCACGAGCTGGATATCCTGAGCCCCAGTTATAAGATCGAGTGAGGGACCCCATAGTGGTCAAAACTCATCGGACGTACCCCCAAAAAGCCATAGACGCGTGCTACGTTTCCGTACGTCCTGTATAACCCTTCGTGGAACGGGTAGGCATAGGGATTGAACATATGGAGTAAATGACCTTCTCGTTGTTCAGCGCGCAGCCCGTTTTCTCTAACCCAAAGCTCACCCCAGAAAAGAGAGGGGTTAGGTGGCCCGGGAATTTTCAGGAGGTTCCGCTGCCTGAACCTGTGGCTGAGGAGGGCAAGGGAGGCCGCCCCAGCAAGGGCTACGAGGGAATAAGCGACAACTTCGAAGAGAGAAAACATGTTCAGGGATTTGGGGATGAGCGCTGAGCAGTCGAAACCTCCACGAAGCCTATATAGTTGTTCCAAAAAAAAAGAAGCCTATATCATATGATAGTTCCGTGACTCATATACGTTCTTTTTTTTTTTTTTGGATCCATGACTCATATACGTTCGCATGAATGACCCTGACATTCAAAAGGTGGAAGCGAGGCGGGAGACTTGAAGCAAAATTGCGGCATCACTTTCCAAAGAGGAACTTGAAACCATAAGCCCCTCAGGCTCTTGCCAAATTCCTCGGGGAAAGGTGGCCGTTCCGACTCTTCGAGCTTGTTCGGTGCCTCAGACTGTTTCAGACTGTCTCAGGAAGGAATGCGGCGTCACGCATCGTGCATCATGCATCATGCATCATGCGTCCGAGTCACAACGTAACTTTTACTCCAGCGCGAGCGGGTGAAAGTCAGACACGATGACTTGCGCGATGATCTCCACATGACCGCAGCGGTGGGAGGATTTCGGGGTTATAGATGGCCTGATAGATAGCTTCGTGCCACGGTCCGACCGTTACCGTGTCGAGAGCCTTGATGGGGGGAAGCCTCGCGAGGAAGAACGACGAGTCGACGACTGCCATCATTTCGATTCGTGGACGAGGTCGCCAGTAAGCACAGTGGTTGCCGGTACTGGGAATGAACTAAAAACGAGACAGCGTGTACAGTCACTGACTCACTGGTGACTTGTCTGTTCAGTTTCTGCCATCCACCATTACTAGTACCATCATCGTCGCAAGAATTGGACACTGCGCTCTCCACCGGCCCGGCATGGGGCAACGCAAAGTATACCGAAATGCTCAGACCGGCTCGTATTCTTTCGGATCCTCGCGTTCTTCACCGCCTGACCGAAGCCTGAGAAACCAACAGCCACCGTTGGAATGTCATCTATTAGGATCTTTCCCGGCCCTCAAGGAAAACTCGCTCCAAGAGCGTATTGAATCTATCTACATATTGCATATGCACAGCATGCCCCGTGTCCATCCACACTACGAACTCTGCCTCGGGCATATGCTCGCTTAAATACGCCGAATTTGATGGTCGGATATAATGATCCTGATCTCCGGTCAGGATCAATACCTTGGGGATGGCTTGGATATTTGTGCCAGACGCTCGGCTTCCACACTGTGCGTCAACCCCGCCCACATTTGCGAAACAGCCCCGAGGGGTTTTGAGACGCGTGTTATGGCTGCGCGTTCATTATATAGCTTGCGAGGCATCAATACAATGGTCGACCTCGCGTAACTGAGCACGCACCATGATTTGAACTTCACGGTTTGTCCTGCCCGTAGGATCATTCTCGGCTCTCGCATCCAACCACGAAGAGCTGAAACAGCTCTCCACAATGATGGGAGTACGCCTCTTTGGGTCCTTGATGAATGGTACCCTGGTTTCATTTTCAGATGTCCGTTGTGTACGCCACCGCGTTCGAGTTGTACTATACCTCAGGATACTCTTCAATCCGAACCACTACTCACGACCCCAGTTCAGTCTCCCTCAAAATAGGTCTCAATTCGACGCACCGGAGGAACGTTGAATATAGGGAGACCTCCGGCTGACGTCACCGCAAGACTCAGAGAAATAAATCTCTCGGGAATGCGATAGGCTAGCTCTGTGAACACCAACAATGTCGGAACTCAGACAGATTTGGGGTACTGACGCACCTTGCGCAATCATACCGCCGAGCGATAGTCCAACAACATGGACGCTGCGGCTCTCGGTCCAACCGATGAAATCGAGCAGTATAATGACGTCTTCCGCCATGGCACTCGTCCTGAAGTGTTGGTAAATCACGCAACGGGGAAGCAGGTCGTCAGCCTCGATCGAATGGGTCAGACGATAAAAGGACAGACGAGTACGGTCCCTTTGGAGTGTCGCTGTCCCCTGCGCCTCTATTATCGAAGACGAGAATGGAGTATTGCGGGAGCCGACTGAAGTGTTTCACTTGTGCAGCCCATGAGTTTAAACTATCCATTAGTCTGTAGAGATGTCGTATTAATTGTGATAAGAAGGATCTGGACATGATACTCGCGCTGAGACGAAGACTACTTTGACAGGCCCCGTGCCATACTGTTCGAAGTACAGAGAGTGACTTTCCAAAGGCGGGTCCTGGCCTCTCGATTTCGCCGCAGGGCAGAGACCCTTGCGAGTGCATGTGGCCGGGTCGTGGATACTTGGCCATTGCTGCTGAGGTGCGTCCTTTGCGGTGGTCATGACGGTTTGTGAGTGAGTGTCACTCAAAACGCCCTTTGATGTCCCGTTTGATGAAGCGTTTGATGCGGACGTTCTTTATGAGGACGGGCATGCGACATGGATCAGTGAACGTCTTGAACGGCTTGTTCGCTTGACCGGTCCCTGTGATTAGTGATCGGGGGTTCACACGCGAGTCGGCAGCAATTGAGCATCCTTCCCTCGAAGACATGCAATGGTCGATGTCTACTTCTGGTGGGTACTGAGTGAATCCATGTGCTTGTGAGACATAAGATTTAGTGATGTGCATGGCCCAGCTCCAAGCCAGAAGCCTGGCCAAGCCGAGCCGAGCCCATTTGGGCCAGGCCAACTTCCCAAGACATTATGGGCGCACGAGAATAGAAACCTCCTCCGAATCTGACAACAACGTGACGATCTGTGCAACCTCCAACGATGCCTCGAGGGTAGCTAAGGGCAGCCAACTTGAATTCGAGAGACGAAAGGTGGTGATGGTGGTTGATGGGATTATAATAGGGGAAGCTTGACAGGTTGAAAGAAGAATGGCGCGGTCAACGAAGAACGGGCGATGCAATGAAAGGATGGGAGTTCCGACTCAAGTTCCGAGATGTGGCCATCTGGTGGCATCCGTGTGTGGGCTTGGTTTGCTCCAGACTCGATGCTCCGTCCGTGTAAGAGACGTGACACTCGCGTTCACGCGTTCATGCATACTGTATACACACCGAGCCAATGTCAAATGTCCAATAAATAAATCATATGTTCCTAATTTGGACACAGGCGTCTACAAATCAAAGACAGAAAACCTGACAAAAGAGGTGTTGTCACAGTCCGAGATCCCCGACACAAGTGTCCAGGCGGAGTAACTAAGTTGCGGAAAGTGGGGGTGTGGGAAAAAAACACGTGAGGAGTAATGATATGCACGGAATCTGGGTGTGGGTACACACGGATGCCACCAGATGGCCACATCTCGGAACTTGAGTCGGAACTCCCATCCTTCATTGCATCGCCCGTTCTTCGTTGACCGCGCCATTCTTCTTTCAACCTGTCAAGCTTCCCCTATTATCCCATCAACCACCATCACCACCTTTCGTCTCTCGAATTCAAGTTGGCTGCCCTTAGCTACCCTCGAGGCATCGTTGGAGGTTGCACAGATCGTCACGTTGTTGTCAGATTCGGAGGAGGTTTCTATTCTCGTGCCATAATGTCTTGGGAAGTTGGCCTGGCCCAAATGGGCTCGGCTCGGCTTGGCCAGGCTTCTGTTTGGAGCTGGGCCATGCACATCACTAAATCTTATGTCTCACAAGCACATGGATTCACTCAGTACCCCACCAGAAGTAGACATCGACCATTGCATGTCTTCGAGGGAAGGATGCTCAATTGCTGCCGACTCGCGTGTGAACCCCCCGATCACTAAATCACAGGGACCGGTCAAGCGAACAAGCCGTTCAAGACGTTCACTGATCCATGTCGCATGCCCGTCCTCATAAAGAACGTCCGCACCAAACGCTTCATCAAACGGGACATCAAAGGGCGTTTTTAGTGACACTCACTCACAAACCGTCATGACCACCGCAAAGGACGCACCTCAGCAGCAATGGCCAAGTATCCACGACCCGGCCACATGCACTCGCAAGGGTCTCTGCCCTGTGGAAAAATCGAGAGGCCAGGACCCGCCTTTGGAAAGTCACTCTCTGTACTTCGAACAGTATGGCACGGGGCCTGTCAAAGTAGTCTTCGTCTCAGCGCGAGTATCATGTCCAGATCCTTCTTATCACAATTAATACGACATCTCTACAGACTAATGGATAGCTTAAACTCATGGGCTGCGCAAGTGAAACACTTCAGTCGGCTCCCGCAATACTCCATTCTCGTCTTCGATAATAGAGGCGCAGGGAACAGCGACACTCCAAAGGGACCGTACTCGTCTGTCCTTTTATCGTCTGACCCATTCGATCGAGGCTGACGACCTGCTTCCCCGTTGCGTGATTTACCAACACTTCAGGACGAGTGCCATGGCGGAAGACGTCATTATACTGCTCGATTTCATCGGTTGGACCGAGAGCCGCAGCGTCCATGTTGTTGGACTATCGCTCGGCGGTATGATTGCGCAAGGTGCGTCAGTACCCCAAATCTGTCTGAGTTCCGACATTGTTGGTGTTCACAGAGCTAGCCTATCGCATTCCCGAGAGATTTATTTCTCTGAGTCTTGCGGTGACGTCAGCCGGAGGTCTCCCTATATTCAACGTTCCTCCGGTGCGTCGAATTGAGACCTATTTTGAGGGAGACTGAACTGGGGTCGTGAGTAGTGGTTCGGATTGAAGAGTATCCTAAGGTATAGTACAACTCGAACGCGATGGCGTACATAACGCACATCTGAAATGAAACCAGGGTAGTATTCAGTATGGACCCAAAGAGGCGTACTCCCATCATTGTGGAGAGCTGTTTCAGCTCTTCGTGGTTGGATGCGAGAGCCGAGAATGATCCTGAGGGCAGGACAAATCGTGAAGTTCAAATCATGGTGCGTGCTCAGTTACGTGAGGTCGACCATTGTATTGATGCCTCGCAAGCTATATAATGAACGCGCAGCCATAACACGCGTCCCCACACCCCTCGGGGCTGTTTCGCAGATGTGGGCGGGGTTGACGCACAGTGTGGAAGCCGAGCGTCTGGCACAAATATCCAAGGCCATCCCCAAGGTATTGATCCTGACCGGAGATCAGGATCATTATATCCGACCATCAAATTCGGCGTATTTAAGCGAGCATATGCCCGAGGCAGAGTTCGTAGTGTGGACGGACACGGGGCATGTTGTGAATAGGCAATATGTAGAGAGATTCAATACGCTCTTGGAACGAGTTTTCCTTGAGGGCTCCTAGTAGATCACGTTATTTGTTGTAATATAAAATTCCCACGGGTGGCTGTTAGTTTCTTTCGGGCGGTGGAACTTCAGGCGGTGAAGGCGACGACGAAGGCGAGGTAGTCAGGATCCAAAAGAAGCCGGTCTGAGCGTTTCAGTATACGTTAGCGTTGCCCCATGCCGGTGGACGAGAGCGCAGTGTCCGATTGGTTTACCATCGGCGCTGCGATGCAATTACCTGCGATGGTACTAGTAATGGCGAATGGCAGAAACTGAACAGATTCACATGACAAATCACCAGTGACCGTACACGCTGTCTCGTCTCTAGTTCATAACGTTCATTCCCAGCACCTGCGACGACTGTGCTTACTGGCGACCTCGTCCACGAATCGAAATGATGGCAGTTGTCCAACCTCGCGGCTTCCCCCTATCAAGGCTCTCGGCACGGTACCGGTCGGACCGTGACACGAAGCTATCTATAGGCCGTTCTACTAGTATAACCCCGAAATCCTCCTACCGCTGCGGTCATGCGGAGATAATCGCGCGTTTGACTTTCACCCATTCGCGCTGGCGCCATCCAAGGCGCCATCGGCAAATTAAAATTAAAATTTTGGGTGCTTACCAAAATTGAAAGTGTTTATAACGGCATTTAAGTTTAAGCTCATATTATTATTACAACAAAATAACAATTGCTTGTAAGCTGCTCTCGAATATCAACGCCTCTCAACGCAAATAAAGATCTTGAATACCAGCGCCAAAGGAGATGGTGGTGGTATGGAAGAAAGGAGGGATGATGTAGATACATGGGCTATATACTGGGGAAAGTAGGCTAAGGAAAGAGGGTTTATTGGGGAAATGCGCGGCCGCCGGCCTCTACCTGCTAGGGCAAAGGGCAATGACTTTGTGCAGAGGGGCGCTCGGGCTGTCAGATCCGACATGGTACATCCGTCTGCCACCCGTCTCCGAGGATGAGGGTCAGTACAGTATGCCCAGAGGTGGGCAAAGCCAAGCAGTCAGTAGCGGTTTCGAACCTGCGAAAGTTCTCATCAGGGGGCTACCACTACCCCGACCGCTGTGCCTTCCGAGACCATTTAGGGAGCCTACCAGTCTTACAACCTACCAGGGGAGTTGGCCAGCATAGCATGGCGCGGCGCGACCCCTGGTGGACTGGTTGCAATTGGGGTGAGTGTGAGCGGGGAGGAGGGAGGCTGCGGCTATGTCCCTGCGTCGTGGTGATCACCAGGGTGATGTGGGTGCCCGTGACCGGTAACGTCGTGACACACCGTACGTGGGCGTGAAATATATTCGTGGTGACGCCACCGCTGGGTGAAGTACACCGTATATGGTGTGTGAACGTTTCGGATAGGGGGTCTGCACGGTGGCCGAAATGTTCGAAGTGTGCTAAGCAACCTGAAGGGTCGAAACGTCCGAAACGTCCGAAACAGTCAATAGACTGGAAAGAGTTAAAAGTTAAAACATACCTAAATGATTGCTAGGAATGTGTCTGAGGCGCACAGGATTTTGGGGGCGTGAAGCGGCGCAAGTGAGCGCGCATGCCTCCGCGTGGTGCGAGGTGTCGTAGGTGGGCCCGTAGCGGGTGCGGTCGCGTCTGTATCGAATAGCTAAGGCTGCGCGCGAGTGCTGCGCGGTCGGGAAAGGGAACAGTGGGTGAGCCCTGCTGGGTCGGGTGGTCGCAGGCGATCGCAAACGATCGTGCACGCTTCCGCGCAACGCGAAACTTTGCAGAGGGGGCTACCTTGGTCGACGACGCGTTTACCTTGAGTTTCTAAGGCCGCACGCAGGTGCGGCGAGGTCGGGAATAGGAACATTGGGCTGCATGGAGCCCTGCTGGTCTGGGTGGTCGCAAGCGGTCACGCACGCTTCCGCGCGACACGAAACTCTGCAGAGGGGGGCATCGTGGTCGGAAACATGTCAAGCTCGAGTCACTAAGGCCGCGCGAGGGTGCGGCACGCTGGGGAACACGAGGGGGCGAGTCGGAATTGTGTGAGGAGTCACTGAGGACGCCGACGACCGAAAGCGGAAAACGACCGAAAGCGGAAAGTGTTCGAAACATGCATAACATACGAAACGTGCGAAACATCCAAAGCGCACTAAGGACACTATGAGTAATCAGAACGCTTGGGGGCATGTATATTTCCGGTATTGCGCTGGTGACGCCTGGGTGACGTGACCGCCCGTCACCAGCGCCGTCACCACGCCCAGCGGTCGACCGGACGTATACTCTATATATCGGCATTGGCACTGCGCTCCCAGACGCACTCCGGGCAGCCAAAACGGGCAACCCCTTTCAGGACCCCGGCTGCTCTTTTTCGACCCCATGTGGTCCCCATCAGTGAGCCCTCTGCCATCCGAAGATCTGATAGCGGCAAAGTTGGGAAAGAGAAGAGCCCAGAAGCGCAAATAAGCGGCGCTTAGAAATAGAGAGAGAGCGGATATGGCGTACACGCGCACCAATCCGGTCAGTTCGGTCAACTCGGACGTCCTTGGTATGACGGAGCTGCCGGTTGAGCTGAGACAGCTGCCTGATCCGCGGTAAAAAAACAACGAAAGAATCATGGAACGAAGTTATAAGAACGGACTAAAATAATATCCTACCAAGGCAGTCTCCCCGTCCATGGTTACTACTCAGCTTCCTGAAATCATTGGCGATGGCGATGGCAGCGGCAGAACGACCCGCCTCTTAGCTACATTTCTCCTCCTTGCAGGTATTGGGCTCATCACAAGACTCGCTAAGAGTTACATCCGTAACCTTCCACCGGGTCCAAGAGGGCTGCCTCTCATTGGCGATGTCATACACATCGTGGATCCGGAATGGCTGGCTTCACCGAAACGCAAGGATGAATATGGTGACACTCCATATCTTCGGTGCCTCATAGCCCGCTCATGAATCGTTCAGGGGAAATGATGTATATAAACGCGCTTGGGACGGGCATGTTGATCATCAATAGCCAACGCGTCGCCGTCGATTTGCTTGAGAAGCGATCTACCATATATTCCGATCGGCCCCACTACATCTCTGTGGGTGATTTTATGACACAGAACTTGGCGTTTGGCATCGTGCCATATGGCGACCTGTACGCAATCCACATTTTGTCTTGTATCCACGCTGACCCTATATAGATTGCGTCAGTTCCGTCGTGTCGCTGCAGAGGGCTTCTCCAAAGCAACCGTACATCACTTCCACCCCATCCAGAGTCGCGAAGCGCTCATGTTGGCACTTGCACTGATGAAGAATCCTTCCGCTCCGGGGAGGCATTTTCATCGACACACATGGTCTATTATGTTATCCGTCAATTACGACCTTCCACCAGTTGAATCAGAGGATGACCCATGTCTCGTTGGAATCGAGGACCACGTGAGGCGGTTTATGCGCGAGATGCACCCCGGGACACGTCTAGTCGAGTATTTCCCTTGGTTGAAATATGTCCCAGATAGGTGGGTGCATCACTGCATTGGTCGTCGGCCTCCTCATCTTGCCACACAGGCTCGCCAAGTGGAAACGCGACGCACAGAACTGGTTTGTCCAGGATTCACTCATGTTTCAACGTTTCCTCGGAAAAGTCAAGGATGACCTGGTGCGCCCAGGCTGTATTGGTCCACAGGCGAAATAGGACATTTATTCTAACTTTAGGCGAACGGAATTGATCGACCGAGTTTCGCTGCTACAGTAATCAAAAGTCAGAGCAAACACGGCCTTTCGGAAGTCGAGAAGGCCTGGCTCGTCGGTCACTTACTGTACGTCTCCTAAAATAGACCTTGAGGCAGGCTCCGAGGATCTGAAGGCGTCATCTAATTGTAGCATCGCGGGTGGGGAAACAACGGCTTCTGGACTGGAGTGGTGGCTTCTCGCCATGCTCGTATATCCCAATGTCCAAGCCCGCGCTCACGCCGAGCTCGACGAAGTTGTAGGCCGCGGCCGTCCACCGACATTCGCAGACATCCCATTTCTCCCCTATATCCGCGCGATGGTCAAAGAGACACTGCGCTGGTCACCAATAGCTCCCTTTGGCGTGCCACACGCTTCGACCGCGGACGACTGGTATGAAGGCATGCTCATCCCCAAGGGCACGATCTGTCTCCAGAACACGGGCGTGATAAACTTCGACCCGGAAGCGTTTGGCGACAACGTGGCAGAGTTCGACCCGACTAGGTACCTGGATGAGAAGGGTCGGGTTAAGACGCAGATGGGGGGCCGAGAAGAGGGACACGTGTCATTTGGATTCGGGCGGCGTGTGTGTCCTGGGAGGTACGTCGCGGAAGGGACACTCTCGATCGACATTGCGACACTTCTTTGGGCAATGCGATTCGAGCGTCCTGAGGGATCGCAGGGTGAGTTGGGCGTGCATAATCGTGTCCAATCTGGCCTGACGGCGTACGTGTTTTCGCGTGCTTTGTCTATGACTCGGAGTCTGCTAATTTGACAACACAGTCACCCTGTTCCGTTCGAATGTAAAGTGGTACCTCGGTTCACGGAAGCTGAGGCCTTACTGAACGAAGGACTGAGTATGTACAAATAAAGGGGTCTCCTGTGGTGTTGTAACACCTCGGGTGCTGTGGGGCTGAGCGTCGTGGTTTTATTGGATGAGGGTCCATGGCGAAGACTTGCCACTGAGTCTGGCACCAATCAAGAGCCTGCGTGTTTATGTCAGTGGAGCAGTATGAGCAGCGATCAAGAGCAATGTGAACGATGTAATACTCAGATAGACCATTGAAATGGAAGGTACACAATCGGTAGAAATCGCACTCGCGTAGGTTGTCATTCACTTCAAGTTGTAGGAGCGTTGTAGGTTCATGGCGAGGGGCAGCCGCACGGCCCGCGCCGGACGCGACTGCGATGCCAGCCACTGCGCTCCAGTACAGTATCCACGCTCCATACCAGCGCTACTAAGTTACCTCCCTCTGGTTCCTCTATTGGAAAGTCTCTCCGGGCAAGGAAGCGGGCAAATGCTTATGACGTATTGTAGTTATTTACGGTGGCGGGCAGCCGGATAGGTGAACAATGTACGAGTGTGGAGGTCCAGAGGAGAGCATATTACTTAGTGCTTTCCCGGCCCGGCTCGGCTCAAGTATTTGGGTCACGGCCTGGCTTTTGGTGGCCCACAGCCTCAAAATGTGGAGCCTGAGCCCCTGCCCGCGGCCGATAATGGCTAGGGATTACCACGGGTCACCCCCGGGTAATTTTGGGGCTACCCGTACCCGTACCCGCAGAAACCCGTACCCGCAACTACGGGTACGGGTACCCGTGCATACGGGTACGGGTATTCATGGGTTTGGCGGGTACTTGCGGGTTTGGCGGGTTACCCATAACCCGCAGGGGTATAGTGGCCATCGGCCCATTGTATGCGGTGATAATACGAGTATTTACAATTTCAGATACAAACAGACACCACTACTAGTACCCATAACCGTATGCCGCTGTCCTATGGTCATGGTAAGACCTCATCGCTGTCGCGTTGCGTCGTCGTCGCCCCTGCAGCTGCAGGACTCGGCCTCCGCCGCCTCCGCATCCTCCGCAGTCGCCATCGCCCCGCCGTTGCTATAATCGTCTGTCGCCTCAGGGCGATTGCCACCGTCGTTGTCTCGTAGTCGCACCATCTCCTCGTGGTCACCTGTCGCCATCGTAGTAGTCGCCTTGTCGGTGTGACCGTAATCGTACCCCGTTGCCGTCGTAGTCGCCATGGTCGCCTCACCGTGGCCGCCTAGTCGCCATGGTCGCTGTGGTCGCTGTGGTCGCCTCGTTGAAGGTGTCGAAGAGGTCGCCTCGTCGGCGTGATCGTTGTCGTCTTTACCACGTGTCGTTGTCGTGGTCGGCGGTCACAGTCGATGTCGTCGTGATTGCCCTGTCGTTGCAGTCGTCGTCGCCTCGTTCAGTTGTCATCCGACGTGGTCATGTCATAGGTCAACACAGCCCGGCGGCACGGTTGTCGGCGCCGCGTCGTCACGCGTTGTCATGTGGTTTTGTTGAACGGTCGGTGCCCTATGTTAAGGCCAATAAACAAGTACGACGTCGGTAGAAAACGTAGTGAATACAAAAAGCAAAACTTAGCGTCTCAGAAGCTGCATACACTTGAGAATGCCGAGACCCGGGCCAAATAATAATGACTTGGAAGGAGAGGTGAAGTGAGGGAGAGAAGCGCAGATGGCCTGAGATGGGCCACCGGTGCTGGAAGAATGTGAGAGGAGACAACCTGGATAAAATGGGCATCTACTTACATTGCCACCGATGCGGGCATGCCAGTGCCGAACAGAGGCGGCACGAGACGCGGGAACGTATGGCTAGTCTATGTTTGTGAAATTGTGAGACGAAAATATGCGCGTCGTTGTCGTCCTGCCGCGGTGCAATGCCAGTGGGCGAGATCACGAATGACGAAACCTAAAGACAGAGAGAGTGAGATTACATGTGGATGGATGGGATGGGAGGATGGGATGGGATGGGATGGGATGGGGAAAATGCGAGAGAAATCGATGAGCCGACGATGGCGAGGTAGTGCGACTCACCTGTTGGATGTTGTGGGAATGACTCAGTGAGTCCGATATGGCAGGCAGCTAAGCCACACGGAGATGATCCGACGCAGCCCGAACGAAAGGAGGGAATGGGTCGTCGTAAGTGGCATGTAGCCAGTTAGTCGTACCCGCGGGTACCCGGGCCACGGGTACGGGTTTTGCACGGGTTGGGAAATCGCTACCCCGACCCGTACCCGCGTGACCCGTACCCGCGACCCGTCACGGGTACGGCCAACCCGTGGTATTCCCTAATAATGGCTTAGGCCTGACATGGCCAGCAAGCACACGGCTTAGGCTTGCCACGGCATCAGTAATTAGTAGGCAAATAAGTCTTTTTCGGTTTTACAACCCAAAAGACCACAAAAGACCGCAAAAGACCATAAATACTAAGGATACTTTGAAACTCAGTGACCCAAGTCAATTTTTGCGAAGACCTACAGTGATCACAAAGAAAAAAACCTCAGAAACTTCAATAACCCGAAAACTGTAATGTATGTCTAAATGTACCCTAGCTAGATTAAGAATGACTGTGGTAAATACTAAGCCCCAGGCTTTGTGGGGCTAGAAGGAATATAGATGTCAATACGGTATGCTGACAGTAATGATTCGTCCATGGGGTTCTCTATATCATCACAATCAGTAAAGTTAAGGGCTTGCATCCTGCTGGGGACTAGGGATTGTAACGGGTATGACAAACCCGTGACCCGGACGGGTAGGGTTGTCACGGGTACGGGTCCGGGTAGCAATTTCCTACCCGTCGAAAACCCGTACCCGTGAAAGCGGGTAGTGGCGGGTTTTCTGACCCCAACAAGTCCAGTATATGCTTTGACGCAGAGGGGGCACAGGTGCGAGTAAACCCACAGTAATGGTCAGGCTCAAGGTCAGGCTCATAGTCCTTGCCAGTGCGTAACTTGGTGCGCGCTTGGGTGTGCAAGTCTGTTTATTGTACATGAAATATCTGTACTACACTAGCTACTGCACAGCCGCTCTATGTTATAGCCACTGGCACCCGCTGTCCTCGCTGTCCAAGTCAAAGTCCAAGTTGTCCGAGTCCGAGTCGTGTCCGCGCAAGTGTCCGCGCTGTCGTCCGAGTTGTCGCCATTTGTTGCGTGACTGTGTTGCGGGCCGTTGTCGTCGGCGGTGGCATTGTCATTGGTGTCGGTGTCGGTGTCGGCGTTGGCATTGTTGTTGGTGTTGTCGTCGAAATTGACTTCCAAGCAGTGGCAAGCACATTGCCACTGCTGTCGCCGTCGTCGTAGTTGGGGGCCATGCCGCTGCAACTGGCTATGCGTGGGTGGGGCGCTGGTGTCGGTTGGTAGCTCGTGCAAGAGCTCGTGCAACTCGAGGCTGCGTCAACGAAGTGCACTAAGTTATGCCTCGGATTCAGACAGCAGCGAAAGCGGCAAACACCGGAACCCGTGACCATGACGCGTGACTCATCATTTGTGGAGTTGTTACAGTACTGTGTATTGCCTCGACCACCACGATCACCACGACAGTGACGGCCGCAGTCACTCAACCAAGGCATCGCGATTGGCGCACCCGGACGACGGCAGCGACAGTGGCAAGCCCCCCAACCCATGCAGCCGCATGCACCGCAAAACCACGATGACGACGATGACGGCCGGGCAAACGGCCATGCAGCCCTCAGCCGACCACCTCAAAACGAGCTACCACCGTATCATGCAAACGCAGCCTGAGGGCCGATTGCGTCTGCCCCCAACACGACAGCATCGACACCCCAACACAATGACAACGCGACGGCGGTGAATAGGCCCAGGGTACCGCGACAACTGTGAGTCTGTGAGTCTGCGACAGCCGCCGAGTGACGGTGGTGATGCGACGACTCGGACAGTAGAGTTAGCAGCGTTGCGGGGAATCATAGTAGAGTAGCTACATAGTCTAAAGTAGTTACTATATATAATCCTTACTCCTCTCTGTCGTGATAACCCACAACCCGTGCTGCGGGTATTCACACCCGTAGTACCCGCAAAAACCCGTGCCTGCGACCCGCAAAAACCCCGACCCCCAGTCACGGGTACGGGTTTTTCCGGGTACGGGTACGGGTAGCCCGATTCCACCCCAGGGTTACCCCTGACAATCCCTACTGGGGACTCGCTGATTTGATCAAGGATCTGATAGAAATCTTTCATCGAGTTCCAAGTGGTTCGATGATTGAAGTCACTAGGTGCACGGAAAGTACCTGTCAGGTGGGCCCTCATTGCACGCTCAACCTTTTAGGTTAGTCAGTCAAAAAGTTGAGCTGCAGCAATCAATGATGCTGGCATACCGCAGTTAAAATAATTGCACATAGGCCCTTTGGCGGGTTCCTTGGTCCCAGAGAAGGGGAGAGGACCGACTTCGCTGAGAAGCCCATATATGTCTCAGCGATGGGGAGAATAAACTGTGAGCGTAAAAAACCATCAGGCCTCTAGCGTGTATGAGTATAAGTAATAATATCCTCCAATGGTAAAAACAAACTCACCGGGTAGTCTGGATCATCCTTCCTAACCATGCAAGACTTTGGGACAGGGACGTCGTAGTAGGCTGGCCCACCAGCCCGCAAAGCCCAGTGGACATACTCCTTCACCTTCTCCGGTTGGTTCTTGAACTCTACACGCTCAAAAAATGTCTTCACCAATGTGAGGACATCGCTTGCAATCTTTGATCTTTGAGTCTTCATTCGGTTGTAAGCCTATCTGAGTTGAGGGACATCAATCGATCAAAAACGTGAGGACCATGAGACGTACTGCTTTAACAACGCTATCTTGCAGATTTAGTTCGTAGGAAATTTTCGTAAATGCGAGCTCAAACACCACTTGAACAGTCTTGATGAGGGTGCCAGTGTCCCATGTCCAGTCAGTAAATGGGT
Source organism: Lactarius hengduanensis (assembly GCA_021525025.1). Classification (NCBI taxonomy): domain Eukaryota; kingdom Fungi; phylum Basidiomycota; class Agaricomycetes; order Russulales; family Russulaceae; genus Lactarius; species Lactarius hengduanensis. Next base: position 103,657 of record JAKELI010000069.1, read on the forward strand.
GGTCGGAAATGTAAAGGGTATGAGACAGCGTCGGAAGAAACAGGTGAGTCCAACGCGGGTCGTTGAGGCACTGATGGGCAACATTGGGGTGTGCTTCAGTAACGGGCTCCTGTGCCTCGTATGGAATGGCCTTGATGATTGCCTTCGCCGCTTTTGATTTGGGTAGCTGGCAAATAAATTTTAAGCCAAATGGTGAGCAAGGAAAGACGGACGCTAACTTACCTTCTGTGCAGCTTGTGGTTTATCTGGGTGAACGCCTTCGGATTTCTCTCTGAACTTCACGAGCTGGTAGGGTTAGAATGGAGGAGATAAAATAGCGACAAGGAATACCTCATTTCTGTGAGAAGGATTGGTGGTAGGTCCATCGACTTCCGCAATTGCCAGGCGAGTGTCTTCAAGATCACTGTCACAGATGCCTCCAAGCTCGAATGGATCAGCCTCCAGTTGCTGGAGCTGAGCGACGTTGGGTGGGGCAACAACTTGTGGTCGAAGACCAGAGTTTGCGTACTTCTTGCAGCGAAGCTCTTGTGCTGTGAAGCTGATGGTATCATAAGAAATCAGTTTCGCGAACATGCGGCGATCATACTTATGCCTCACCTTCCGATGTCATCCTTCAACTTTTGCTGTTGTTGACTCTTCTTGACATTGTGTTTGGCACTGCGTAGTTCCTCTGTCCTTGCCAGAAGTTCTTGACGGGTAGCACCCTTGACCCGTTTTGCACGCTGAGACTGTTGGAAGTGCAAGTTACGAATGGGTATCTGATCTAAGTACATCAATGATTACTGACCTTCGTTCTTGTTTCAGTGGCCTTGTTGGACTTGGATGAAGAGTCGTCAGAAGCATTGGAGTGGGAGCCGTCGTCAGCCTCGCTCAAGTCAAACGACTCATCGCCGTTGGTCTCTACATCTGCGTGGCGACGCTTATGGATTACAGTAGATAAGAACTGGGGATGTGAGATGGGCAGGTCGTCCTCTTTGCATTCTTCCATTATATTCAGTTGCGCGAGGTGTTCTTTTGCCGCCTGGACTTCACGAGCCTTCTCCTTAAGAGCCTTTTCCCCGGCTGCGAGGTCGGCCTCGATCTGTGCTTTGCTGCGTCGGATTCTTGGCTGGCCGGCAGGGTGGACATTATGGCCACGTCGACTTGGAAGCGAGCGAGTGGGCGTGGCCGTTACTTGTGCCCTAGTTCTTCCTACTTTCGGGGCTAGTCTGTTGTGAGCAGGTCCACCATCACCACGGCCAAAACCCGCACCTTGTCCTGCTTTTCCCTGGTGCCCAGTAGCTTTCGTGCCGTCAACCACTGGGCTGGGGCCTTCATCGACCTTGACGTCTGGAGAATGGTGTCCAGTATGTAACGCCGCCACTGGCGTTTAGTCCGACTTGGACTGCGAAAGGGCGTAAACAACTTAGCGCAAGACGGCGACCGGTCACATGACACGAATATACGGCCTCGATGTGCACGTAATCGTTAGGAGCACTAGGGCTAAGTCCACTAGGCGTATGTGACGTACGACTTGCTCTAACTGAGACAAGCGTATAAGAAGACAAGCACCCAACACAAGCGAGGGGATGAGAGGAGGGAACTCGATGGCGATTGAAGAAGACCAGGATGGCGAATCCTGGTCTGTGATGTGTACTACTTATACATGAAGGGGTCGGCTTTAAAGCTCCCCTTGAACCGAGACGACTAGTAGCGTAAGTAGCTCGAACCCTACTACAGCTACTACTAGGAACGAGTCATAATACCACTACAAACATGTGATACTATGGCTGACTGATACTGTGTCCATGACTGATTACGACTTACTAAGGTAGTCATCACCGTATAGTAAGCGTTCACAACGGAACCGTGACACAGTAGCACAGGGCGCCTTCTTTGTGGCCTTTTGAGCTGAACAGGCCACAGGCATTGCGAGTCGGAGAGAAAGAAAAGGGTGAACGCAGATGACAAGCTGAGGGAACAAGAAATTCGACAAAGTGTGCACGACAGGTCAAGTAAATAGGTCTTACCTAGGAGCCCCAAAATGAAGGCAAAATTGGGTGGTTCCGGTAAGGGAGGAAGGTGGAGTGAAGGACAGACCTCGTTAGGGCATAGTCCACTAGCTGAAACACGGGCCGGAATCCAGTAGTGCTGTACAGCTCTGGTGTAACAAGGGGCTGTCAAGAAAGTGAATTGATATGCTAATTGGTGGATCAGTGAAACGGGGAACCTACAGAGCATGAGACAAATTCACAACCACCGCACTGTTAAACCACTCACACAGTGACAGCGGGGCGTACTCAACCAGTCTAAGATGAGTGACCAGATGGCGGCAGTTGAGCACGCCCATCCAGTACACCACGGTGCCTCAACCTGCAGGAACTAGCCATGTACAAGGTGATCGAGCCCAGGCCAGGAAGGGTGGTCACCGAGGATGCTTGACCAGTAGTGCGTGCATGGCCCGTGCTTGGCGGCCCATGGACGTCGAAGCTGTATAACCTTATGGCATCCAAAGGGTGTTGCGATGTGGGCAGGGGTGGAAGGGGTGGGGGCACCGTCAGTATGATGGGGAGCCACGGTGCGTGGAGCAGATCACACAGCACTGGGTTCTTGGTAGATCGCACCGCGGTTCATGTGCTCTGTGGGAGATGGCGAGTGAGGATTGAGACGGAGCCGGAACCAGAGTGGGGATAGGAGCCAGACTACGCCTGCCCTCGTCCGTCCTCAGAGGTTTGGCAAGTTGTTGTGCATAGTTGGTGGACCTGAGGCTGGGTGGAGAGCAAGAGGTAAACGGGCCAGCGAAGCCACGGCATGGACAGTCTCCCAGGTTCTGTGGTGTGGAAGGTGAGCACCGTGTAAAAGTTGTGGGGGTTGACGCATGCACATACCTTTCAAAAAACCAGAGGCCGTCTGCTCCTTTGTCCTCAGCGGTGCGTGTCCAGCACCAACGTCCTGCGGGGAGATCGAGAATCATGTCCGGGAAGGGAGGGTAGGCGCATCTAGCATCCGTGGATTGCCCCCTGTCATCGTCATCGTCATCATGTTGTAGTCGTAGTCGTAGTCGTTGTTGTCGTAATCATAGTTATTGTTGTTGTTGTTGTCGGTGGCGCACGCAGCTCAGGGTATGAGCGGCAGGATATCCTTGAGTGCGTTCTGTAAGATCATCTCTTTCATCGTGACGAGGGCTAGTCCAATGTTAGCCGTGTCGGTGGCTTGCGTAATACTACATTAAGCTTGTTAAACAAAGAGTCAGAAAGTCAAATGGAAATGGTAGGCGCACTGTGGATACACGTGTAATCGTGCGCGGTTTGCCTGCATAAATCGCCAAAGGATGTATTTGGCGCCCTTGTTGACATCCGCACCACCTGTATAATCCGGAAAATATTTGTCCAGGGGAACCTGTGAGGACGCCAGGTCAGAGGAGACCGAAATGCGGAACTCCAAAGGAATGCACACCTTGGGGAGCTTGTCCTTAAATACGTCAACCTTGTTTAAGAAAAGGATGATCGATGTACGCAAGAACCATCGTGAGTTGATGACTGCTTTGAAGAGAGTGAGAGACTCTGCCATTTGATTCTGTGATCCATTAGTGAGCGAGATGGCGATATGAATCCAATTACGCACCTGGTTCCTCTCCTCGAGAAGGACCTGATTATACTCCAACAATGCGGTACAAAAGATAATACTCGTGACACCCTCAAAATAGTGTATCCACTTCTTATGCTGTGACCGCTGTCCACCGATGTCGACCATATGTATTGATAGCTGGCCCATGGGAAACCGAGTTTCAGTAATTGCGGTCGTCTTTGCACGTGCCCGCAGGATATCCTCCATTGATGGAAGATAATTGCTAGCCGCTATTCAAATGGCTTCTGCAAAAAAGCTGTAGACAGTTATAGTAAGTAAACAAGAATACACAGGAGGTGTCAAGAAAGTCGTATGAGTAGACAGAACGGAAGTCAAAGAACGGCATCCACATAGAGAAAATACTCGTTCTGTTCTCTATCGTGTTCTTCATATCAAAGAGACTCACTAGGTGGTGCTATCCATCAAATAAAATTCGGATGAATAGTTCATCAAGGCGGGGATGATCTTGTCCACCCATAAGTCCTGAACTGCTTGGGCGATATAGGGGCTGAAGTAGAAGTCTGGGTCGTCAATGGCGAGCTGATACTAGGGTGTGACAGGGGTAACCCCCGGGTTTTTTTTGCCGTACCCGTACCCGTACCCGTGAACACCGTACCTGTATGGGTAGGGGTATGAAAACATACACGGGTTTCCACGGGTTTCCAGGGGTATGGAAAAACCCCTAAGGGTATACGGGTTTTTGTATAAAATCAATATAAAATCAATATATTTGGGTGAAAGTTATTTTGAAAAATGTTAATAATCATTACATTGACTATTTATTCCTTATCTGAAGCCATTATGGCCTTGGATAACATCAAAATCCGAGTATAATTGATAAAAATCATGTAAACATCCAGAAAAATCCGGAAAAATACCCAAAAAATACCCAAAATGCTTATGTACTGCTTATGTAACCATACCCGTATACCCGTGGCTACGGGTACGGGTTTCCCGCGGGTATAAAAACCCGTACCCGTACCCGTACCCGTACATACCTGTGACCAAAAACCCACGGTGTTACCCGTACCCGTGTCACACCTTAGCTGATACGCCAAGATACGTTCACAATTTGCCTGAAAGAGATGGATAAAAAGGACGCAGGAGAATAAGAGGCAGTGGCGTACTCTGTGAGTGGGGGTAATAGGCTCGAGGTTGAATTCGGTCAAGGCTTTGACAACGCCGTGGGCACTCTCATGGAGGTTTTTCCATATGAGGGGTCGGAAAGCAAGAAGCTCTTTGGGAGTGTAACCGTTCTGGTGAATAATCTTCATTTGCTTGACAATTGTTGACTTTCCGGACTCGCAGGAACCTAAGAAAAGAATGGCTGAGCATACATGCGCATATACTGGGCACAGACCAAATGGGATGATTGATAGTCGACATTGAGTGGTTCCTAGAACGCCACGGAAACAAAGATCATAATTGATTGTCCTGTGACATGGGAGGTGAAAGGTGTCGCAGCCATCCTATGATCAACTGGGATTTCCCCCAGGTCGGTGAAAGAATTTTCGGGGGAGCGGCTTTCCAGTGGGGGAGAATAGTACGCACCGAGCAACAAGATCTCGTGTTCTTGCTTATATTTCTCAGAGTCCTTCTCGATCTGACGGTCTATCAAATTCGAGCGAGCACTCTCTTCAGCTTCTTGGATATTAGAGGCGCAATTACCCATCACGGTATGAGGGAAGGGAGGGGAAGGTGTTGGAAAGGTAGTGGTAGGATCGATCGCTCTAAGACCCCGACGCGGTGACGTCTCCATAGTTGGCGGTTCTGGCCATAACGGGAATTCACACACCTATTCAACCACCTTCAACATTTTTGACTTATTCTATGCACCATGTCCTACACTTGTTCCTTTTGTGAAGGGAATTTCCGCTCACAAGGAGGCTTGACGAAGCATGTAAACTTGAAGCACGGCAAAAACAGTACGCTAACAGGGATGGCTGAAGCGTTGCAGTTGCACACTTTCATACACCATCCCCACCTCTCAGGTATGTCACCAACCAGGCCTGTGTATGATTACGAGGTACTGAACTCTTATGAGCCCGGCCATGTTTGTCTGATGGCACGTTCCTCAAAGATCCTGTCCCACAATCGCCAACACCAGAATTGTTCGAGTCGTGTCATGGCGGCAATCCTTGGTCTCCTTTTGGTGACAGGCTGGAGTACGAATGGGCGCATTACCATTATATACGCCTTCAGTCCTCTGCAGGCGACATCCAGCGAGGTCTTGACCTCTGGAGAGCAACAGTTATGAAGTATCAGACTGACCACAACAGCTGTAACGGAGTCCCATGGAAGAGTACCGCGGAAATGTATCGCACAATCGACTCAATATCAGCTGGTGGTGTCACTTGGACAACTTATCAATTCTCATACGATGGGCCACGACCAACCAGTGGGACTCTCCCCCGGTGGATGCAAGAAACTTATGACCTTAATGTAAGGAACGTCCTTTCGGTTTTTGAGGAGCAACTAGCCTCAAAGGAGTTTGATGGTAAGTTCGAATACACGCCTTATGAAGAGTATGACAAGAAGGGCTCTCACGTTTACTCTAACCTTATGTCAGGTAGTTGGGCATTTTGTGAGGCAGTGCGCGACTCCTTACTCGGTATTTTATTCATCTTATACATGGCTCTAGGACACGATTTCTCAGGACAAGAAGACGCATGGATCGATGTTTGTTCCGGTAATTGCTGGCAGTGAGTCAGTGACAAGACAACAGTATCGGTTGCGACTGGACACCAGGAATATCACCCTGTGTATGTATCACTTGGTAACATTGTAAACACTGCCCGGTGTGGACATGGAAATGGTGTGGTGCCCGTCGCTTTCCTTCCGATCCCGAAGAGTACGTTATAATTTACTTTATTATCTTGACTTTGTCATTGAGGGGTGGATGTTTTCAAGCAAGCAAATGCCAGCAAAAATGGCCAGAATTTCAAGTGTTCTGTCGCCAACTTTATCACAGTTGTCTCGAATTGGTCTTCGCGCCACTCAAGCCCTATATGATGGAGCCAAAAGTCATCAAGTGCCCTGACGGGCACTTTCGCCGCACAATTTTTGGTCTTGGGCCGTACATTGCAGACTATCCTGAACAAGTTTGGCTCACTGGTATTATATCCAACTGGTGTCCAAAGTAAGTCGCGAGATCACCTTTCCGTATGGCTGCTGACTCATTATGTAAGATGTGATGCGCTACCAACTGACCTCGACGGTCCGGGAAGTCATCAACACTCACAGGAGAAGACCGACCTTCTTGTCAAGACTTTTGATCGGAACATTCTCTGGGACGATTTTGGTCCTCGGCACAACATTGTGGTACGTATTATGCCTTCATTTTTTTTGACGCTGTCTGATAAAACATCTGGCAGCCGTTCACATGTTCATTTCCACGCGCGGACATCCATGAGCTACTCGCACCAGATCTCCTTCACCAATTAATCAAAGGAGTATTCAAGGACCACCTCGTCGAATGGGTTCTAGAGTATCTGCACCAGACACACAGAGAGAAGGCCGCCTTGGAGATTATCGAAGACATTGACCGCCGGTACAGTCTTCTTTCTTCCTTTACGGCCCATGATTTATCCGATTCTAGGATCTCAGCCGTCCCACCATTCCCAGGTCTTCGCCGGTTCCCGGATGGGCGTGATTATAAACAGTGGACGGGCGATGACTCGAAAGCGCTGATGAAGGTACGTGCGCGTGGGGATATCTTATCAGACTCAGATTGGGCATACCAACGATATTGTTCCAGGTTTTTCTCGCTGCAATTGCCGGCTACGTGCCGTCTGTGATGGTCCACTGCATTGCAGCGTTCATGGATGCTTGCTATATTACCCGTCGAAATGCCATTAATTCCCCATCTCTCGAACACCTCCGAGACTGTGTCAAGACTTTTCATCGACTACGTGCCATCTTCGTCGAGACAGGAGCTCGTATATCGCTCTCTCTTCCATGTCAGCACGCTTTGGAACATTTCTACAACGCAATACACCTTTTCGGCTCCCCCAATGGACTCTGCTCCTCAATTACTGAATCCAAGCATATTCGGGCGGTCAAGGAGCCTTGGCGACGATCTAGTCGATATCTCGCTCTCACTCAAATGCTCAGGACTCTCCTTCACATGGACAAGATATCGGTGTTACGTCAGCGCCTTCAGGACAGTGGGATGCTGCAGGGATCCGCCTTCGCATCCGGGCCTGGAAATGGCACAAATGACATGCCAATAGACGACTCAGAGGAACTCGAAGACGAAGATGATGCAGTTGTTTCAGGTAACCCCCAAAATGTGTCTGAGTTTGACGTGCAGCTTGCAGCCAAACTTCGTGCGTGTACACTTTTTTCAGAATGACCTCATCGTTCTCATGTTGAACTTTCAGAATACGATTACCCTTCTCAATTTCATCCCCTTGCGGCGTACATCAAGCAGCCCAAATTCCCACTCGTATTTTCCCAGTTCCTCTACAAAGTTTCCCACCCCGACAAGCAAGTCGCACCATCAACGATCGGAGAATGCCCTGCCTTTGAGGGCATTATCAAAGTTTATCACTCCGCTGTCGCGACCTTTTACGCCCCTGGTGATCTTTCTGGGTCAGGTGGGTTACGGCGTGAGTGAATTCGATCAACTCCATATTTCTTTGGCCACCCCCGCCGCGACACCGTTTTTGTTGTTCTCAACGACTCCCAGCCGGGCATGGAGGGGATGGAAATTGGGCGGGTTCTACTTTTCTTTTCATTTGAGTACCGGCGAAAGAGCTTTTCATGTGCACTAATTAATTGGTTTGTTCACGCCGATGAACGCGACCCTGACACAGGCATGTGGGTTGTGAAGCAGGAAGTCAACCGCCGTGGTCAGCAGACTCTAGAAGTCATCCATGTGGACTCTATCGCTCGGGCAGTGCACCTTCTGCCCATCTATGGTAGCTCACGGGTACCGGAGGACTTTGACTACCATAATGCACTGGACACATATTACTCGTTTTTTGTTAACCATTATGTTGACCATCATGCCCACAAGTTTATTGGTACACATTAGATTGTATTCTAAATTAATTAGCTACGTTCTGGACCTCGCATGACAATATTTAGATTGAGTGAGTGGGTTTCTCGGTCTCCAGGTTTCAGGTCTCTGGAGACTGAGAAAATGGGAGAAACCGACAAAAACCAATGAAATACAGGAGACTTATTTGCCTAATTACTGATGGGCCAGCAAGCCACGACTCGTGAACAGATGTATTTTGCGCAACTACTTGCGCGACTAAGCAAAAATTTAACTACAATCTAACTACTCGAGCCTAGGGATTACCATGGGTTGGCCATACCCAGTCATGGGTCACGGGTATGGGTCACGCGGGTACGGGTCGGGGTAGCGATTTCCCAACCCGTGCAAAACCCAGGACCCGTGGCCTGGGTACAATGGGTACAACTAACTGGCAACATGCCACTTACGACGACCCATTCCACCCTTTTGATTAATGTTTGGGCTGCGTCAGGCCATCTCTGTGTGGCTTAGCTGCCATATCGGACTCATTCCCACAACATCCAACAGCTGAGTCGCACTACATCGCCATCGTCGGCCCGTCGATTTCGATTTCTCTCGCATTTTCCCCATCCTATCCCATCATCCTCCATCCACATCAATCTCTCCCTCTCTCTCTCTTCAAGTTTCGTTATTCATTATCTCGCCCAGGATGACAATGACACACATTTTCATCTCACAGACATAGACTAGCCGTGCATTCCCACGTATCGTGCCATCTCTGTTCGCCGGCACTGGCATACCCGCATCGGTGATGTCCATTTTATCCAGGTCGTCTCGTCTCGTCGTCTCACACTCTTCCAGCACTCCATCTCAGGCCATCTGTGCTTCTCTCCCTCGCTTCACCTCTCCCTCCGAGTCATCATTATTTGGTTCTTGGCATTAAGTGTATGCTGCAGTTTCTGAGACGCTAAGTCTTGGTTTTTGTATTCACTACATTTTCTACTGACTTAATTTTCGTACTTGTTTATTGGCCTTAACATAGAGCCCTGACCGTTTAACAGAGCCGCATGACAACGCGTGACTATGCGGCGACGATGACTGCGACGACAGGGCAATCACGACAACATCGAACGTGACTGCCGACCGTGACAACGACTCGGACACATGGCAAAACAACCACAACGACCACGGTGACTAGGCGGTCACGGCGAGGCGACCACAGCAACTACGATGGCAACGGGGTACAATTATGATCACACCAACGATGTGACTACAATGGGCGACTACGACGGCGACGGATGACCATGAGGAGACGGTGCGACCACGAGACAACGACGGTGGCAATCACCCTGAGGCGACAGACAATTATGGTGACGGCGGGGCGATGGTGACTGCGGAGGACACGGAGGCGGCGGAGGCCTCATCCGCTGCAGCTGTAGGGGCGACGACGGCACAACGCGAAAGCGATGAGGTCCTACAATGACCATAGGGCAGCGACATACACGGTTATGAGTACTAGTGGTATCTATTTATATCTGAGATTGTAAATACTTGCATTGTCACCACATACAATGGGCCAATGGCCTCAAGAAGGGGCCAGTGAATGGCCTCTACAGCCCTGCAGGTTACGGGTAACCCGCCAAACCGACAAGTACCCGCCAAATGCGTGAATACCCGTACCCGTATGCACGGGTACCCGTACCCGTAGTCGCAGGTACGGGTTTCGATGGGTACGGGTACGGGTAGCCCCAAAATTACCCGGGGGTGACCCGTGGTAATCCCTACTCGAGCCGCGCATTCTTGTGTCATCGTTGTCGGTGTTGTCGGTGTTGTCGATGTCGTCGCCATTGTCTTGCTGCTGTTGTCATTGCGGCCGTCGTTGTCGTCGTTGTCGTCGTGTCGACGTCATCACCATTGTCTTGCTGCTGTCGTCCTTGCGGCCAGTCGTAGTAGTAGTAGTCGTCACCATCGTCTTGCTGCTGTCGTCCTTGCGGCCATCATTGTCGTTGTGTCAACATTGCCCCGTCGTCGTCGGCAGTGGGGACCTGCTCGCCGTGTTTGGATGGTGTCACGATGAGGGTGGTATCGTGGTGGGTCTTGCGCGTCGCGACAGCATGGCGTCAAGGTAGGGCATTTACGCGGCAGGGCGGTGGTGAAGGGTGGAGGCCACGGCTGGCGTCCTTGCCGCTGTCGTCCTTGCGGCCATCATCATTGTTGTGTTGACGTTACCCCATTGTTGTTGGCGGTGGGGCCTTCTCGCCGTGTTTGGGTGGTGTCATGACAGGGTTGGTGTGGGACTCGCACGTCGCGATGACATGGCGTCGGGGTGAGGCTTTCGCGTGGCAGGGTGGCAGTGAAGAATAGTGTTTCGGCAGCTTGTAGAGCCGGGCCAAGCCGGAGCCGGGCCACCTGAGCTGTCCCGCATAGATTGCTGGACCAAGCCGAGCCTTAGTGCATGGCTCTCACTGCTGAGCTGAGCCAAGCATGTCTAAATACCGGCTTTCTCTGGTTTGACTGGCTCGAGCTCGGCTTGAGCCAGAAGCTGGTGTGACTTGCTCAGTTTACAGACTGGGACTCTATTCGCGGGCCTCAGCGTCTTGGGCCAGTCTCGCTGCTTGCCCCAGCTCGCTGTGTCTTTGTAATACCACTATTAAATTATGAATACCAGTTCTCTACGAATGTCTGACAGTTCTATGTACACATGAACTCGATGTCATTCACCATCGTCTCCCTGAGGTTCCAGCCAATACACATTCAAGCGGTCACGCCAACGACATACTTCGCCTCCACACGGACACGGCGACAGACACCACGCAGGCGCTCGGTCAAAGCGGCGGCGGCGGTGGGTAAGCCCGTGACGGTGCTGTCGAGCCGCGCAGGCCATGTCACACCATCGCAACTGCGTGGGTTGTACAAGACGTTCGCATACGTTCCCACCGCGGCTGACCGGAATACGATCGGGGTATTTGGCTTCCGGAAAGATTACCCGATGATACACTAAACTGTCCCTAAGCGTTAGGAAACAGTCAGAGTTGCGCAGGGTCTAGGGGGTGTGAAGTGTCGCGAGGTGTCGCGCAGGCCTCCGCGGGGCGCGAGCGGTCGTATGCGGGTCCGCGGTGGTCGCGGGCGCGTTGGTGTTGAAGGGCTAGAGCCGCGCGCGAGTGCGGCGAGGTTGGGAGAGGAAGTGCGGTCGGTTGGTCGCGAGCAGTCGGAAACGGTCGCGCACGCTTCGGCGCGGCGCGAAACTTGGTATGGATGGCCGCTCTAGTCGGGAACGCGTCGCGCTGGAGTTGCTAAGGCCGCGCGCGAGTGCGGCGCACTGGAGAACGCAAGGGGAGAGCTGCACTGAGCTCAAAAGTCCGAGGGGAGAAGTCTACTATTAGAAGTCTGGTGTGTAAGGTTGTGAATACATGAGCTATATACTAAGGAAAGTAAGCTAAGTAATGGGGTGCATTATATAAACAGGGGAAAGTGGGAGGCCGAGTGCTTAGAGAGCGCAGCAAAGCGCGCAAGTGCACAGGAACGTGGCGAATTGCATGGGAACACAACGCTTAGAAAGCGCGCAAGAGCGCAGGAGAGCGCGAGAAGGCGCGAGCGAGCGCGGCTTAGAGCGCGGGAACGCAGCGCTTAGAAAGTGCGCAAGAGTGCAGGCAGAGCTAGGGATTGTAACGGGTGTGACAAACCCCCACGGGTGACGGGTAGGGTTGTCACGGGTACGGGTTGGGGTAGCTCTTCACCCACCCGTTGAAAACCCGTACCCGTCAATACGGGTAGTGGCGGGTTTCCTAGAACTTCCCCGATTTCATGCTGACATGCACCTTGGTCATTGGCACCTTTTTTTGATGTCCCGGAGTTTGTATTTTTGTCTGCACATCACCCGCCCACTAAACTGTCAATATAGGTTTTTTGATGTCTGGTTCACCCTCACCAAGACCCTCACAACGAATCCACCCGAGTCCGTGTGGCGTTCACATAAACATACTACTGTAACCTAGAAGACAGTACTAGGCTAACTTAGGACTGTTGACACAAGTATACACCCTTTTCGCATAAAAACAGCGCGTTTTACAACTGGAAAACCATTCAGAAGAACTCCTAGTACTGTACTATGTCCTCCCCCTCTGCAGCTATCCAACCCGACCAGGAAACTGACACCAACGTCATGGTTGGACCACGCAAGCGTCGTCCTACTCGACGCGTCACCGACAACGCCGACCACTTGCACGCAAAAGGGCGAAACGAACACCTAAAACAACAGTCGAAGATGTCAGTGAGCCCGGTCCACCACCTCCTACTCAGCCACGCAACCGCAGACGAGTTCTTGAAGCCTCTGATGGAAGCGATGACGATCGATCCTCCGACGTGCTCGAGCTGGAGGTAAATATTGTCGACAAGGAAGGAAACAGGTCCGACATCTCGGAGGAAGACGACGATACCGAACTTGGTGAGCCACGAGCGATGTAACGTTACAGCAGAAACTAAAGATCATTTAGCTCGTCTCCGCAAGGAGTGGGACTCACCTATCTATGTCTTCTTCAACCCCCTTCCCTCCATTGAGTATGTTGACACTCGGAAAGCTCATGTCTTTAAATGTGGAGCGCGTCAATGTCGTTTTCAAACCCGGTTTGTTCGTCGGTTCCTCGATAAGTCTGATGCGAAGTCGACGAGCAACCTCCGCCGCCATGCGAAGGTGTGCTGGGGTGTTGAGGCGGTGGCTGCGGCTGATGCTACTCGGGATGTCAACGCGGCTCGTGACGCTCTGGCTAATCATAAGAAAATTGATGGGTCAATTACAGCCATGTTTCGGCGCATCGGGAAGGGAATGGTAACTTACAGTCACCGCCAGCATACGAGGGCCGAAGCCCGGTACGTTTCCACCTCACATGTGAAACTCAAAGGTGATATCTGATATTCGATTCAGCGCGGAATTCGTTCGTTGGATCTGCGAAAACAACCGACCTTTTCAGATTGTCAACGATCGAGGGTTTTGTTGCCTCATGAAGACTGGGCGACCCGAATACTATATACCCTCAGCCGAAACCTTATCCCTTGACGTCAAGAACGTCTTCGTACGAGTTCGCAAACGCATTTCTACAATGCTAAAGGTAAGTGCCGATAGTATTAAAAAACGATAGACTGACCTTGTGCAACAGGAATACGACGGCAAACTGAGCTTCGCCACCGATGCCTGGACCTCCCCGAACCACAAAGCCTATGTCGCTATCACCGTCCACCTCGAGAACCGTGGCCAGCCACTATCGATGCTCCTAGATCTAGTCGATGTGCCGATGTCTCACACAGGTGCCAACCTCGCGATCGCGTTTGCAGAGGTTCTGCAGACCTTCGGAATTAAGGAAAAGGTAAGAAAAGAAACCATCTATCAGAAATTGGTACTCACAAGCAGTCTAGATCCTTAGCGTTACGGCCGATAACGCGTCAAATAATGACACCATGATCTCCAAGTTGGGTGAGATCATAGATGAGTTCCCTGGAGCGGCGAATCAAACGCGCTGCTTTGCGCATACAATAAACATATCAGCAAAGGCAGTTTTGAGACAATTTGACGTACCTAAAAAGAGGGACGGCGAGGAGCTAGATGAGGCGGCCAGGGCGCTTGCTGACTTGGCCGAGGGACTTGATCTTGAAGAGCGCATGGAGCAGGAGACACAGGAGACGGCCGACGGCGATGAGGATGACCAGCCATTGGAGGCCTGGGACGACTTTCGTGGGGGTTTAACAAGAGAAGAAGTGACACAGTTGGATGTGAGCGTCCAACCCGTGAGATCGATGTTAGTCAAAGTGCGTTGGTTAATCTCGACCCTAACCCTACTTCAACTGACTTGTCCAAGCTGCGCAAGCTCGCGTTTGCCCTCAAGAACTCGACTACTAAACTCCTTCCGGCCTGGTACAATACCCTCACCTCCCTCGGACTACCTCATCGAATGATGCCGCGTGATGTGACAACCCGCTGGAACTCGACGTTTGACATGCTCGAGTTCGCGATCCAGTATCGCCCGGCGATCGACTCGATGACTGCCACTCGAAATCTTGGTCTTCGGAAACACGAATTGGTCCCCACGGAGTGGGTCGTCGCAACGGAGCTTCGAGACATGTTGAAGGTAAGTCTTTTCTCTCTCTCTCTCTTCTCAATCTAACTCTTTTGACTAGATTTTTAAGGACGCGACTCTCTTCTTTTCTCGAGGCACCCCAAACCTCGCCACTGTCATCCCGGCTATGGACCACATCGACAAGGTCCTCGCCACGTCTCCCACCGATAGCCTTCACCAATTTTCTCCCGCTATCCGTGCGGCCCTTGCTGTTGGGAAGAGTGCAATGAATAAGTACTACACCAAAACGGACCACTCCGAGGTGTACCGCATGGCCATGGGTGACCCTTTTTTTTTTTTATGCTTGTCTATACTAATTTCCGTACCTCTCAGTTCTCCATCCCCGCCACAAACTCGAATATTTCAAGAGGCACAACTGGGAAGAAGCCTGGATCGACACGGCTCGTGATATCGTCCGCAACGAGTTTGATCGACTGTACGCCTCGATGGATGAACCGGATGGCAGCACGCAGTCGAGTAGTAACAAGGTGCGAAGTCTTGTTCCAATTTGTTTCGTTTCTAACTAGCAACTGATTTCCAGACCTTGGCTTCGTCAAAATCGGCGAACATTTTCGACGACCTCCCGGACCTCGCATCCACATCCTCCGACACTCAAGACGAACTTGACCGCTACCTTATGGCGGACGTAGAAAACGTCAAGGACGGTCTCATGTGGTGGTACGAGAGATCTAAGGCCTTTCCACGTCTCTCCCGTATGGCCCGCGATTACCTTTCAATTCCGGGTAAGCGTCCTCATTTATTGTCACATGTTCCAGTACTAATACTCCTTTTTAAAGCTACTTCTGTTGCCGTCGAACGCGAGTTCAGCCGGGGCCGCCTCGTCCTTCCCCACGTTCGCAGCCGTCTCTCTGTCCAGTCCACCCGCGCTCTCATGTGTACCGGCTCTTGGAGCCTCCTCGGGTTGGTCAAGGACGGCGATATCAGTAGGGGCACTGGGTGAGGAGGTTGTTGGAGAGGAGCCTGATCTCCCTGTAGGCTGGGACTCCATCTCGTAAATACATTGTCTTCACATATCTACCAAATCAATGTCGTTTCGCCTCGTTTGTTAAGTTTGAATTTCACGCCGCTCAACTTGAAAGGATTCGCGAATCGTCACGCCGGGTGAAGGCCTTGCCGCCTTAGGCTGCAACTCATCTTTTTGCGCCTGTGGATGAGATTGCGGACGTTCTCCTTTTCGGAGATCTTCTGGTTGATATTGCACTTGTATTCCTCATTGCCGAAATCGTGGTGAACCCGCGCGGGTTTGCACCCCACAGTACCCGTCAAAACCCGCATCCAATACCCGGCTAAACCCGTACCCGCAAGTCACGGGTACGGGTTTAGCCGGGTACGGGTACGGGTAGCCTCGGCAGACCCCAGGGTTACCCCTTACAATCCTAGGCAGAGCGCAGGCAGAGCGCGGCAGAGCGTGCACAAGTGCAGAAGGGTGCGCACAGAGAGAGTGGGAAAGCGCGGGAAAGCGCAAGCGAGCGCAGAAGCGTAGGGTACTGCTAGAAACTGCAAAAAGTGCGATTTCACCAGGCAGGGAGAGCGCAGTCGTATCACCGAGTAAACAGATCTGACTATGTTCATGACTTACTTTTGCTCCGATGTGCAACCTCCCAGTCTGGCAACCTTCACCGTCGAGCTGGTGAACAGCGGTAGGTACGAACCAAACAACCCCACCATAGAATCAAACATCAATGTCCAGTACGCCTCAGCCATGGCTTACCCTACCCCAATCATTTTCTACAGCATCGGTGGCTTGGAGAAGTGGTCGACGGACAGTGGCGAGCCACTCCCTGGAGACACAGACCTCGAGTCGCTCGATTACCTGCTCAAAAAGACCAATAACCCTCCTTGGAGATCATACGTCGAGGTTGTTGAGCGCAGAACTAACAGAGCGAGTAAAAAGCAAAGAGCTAGAGACAAGTAACTTCAGAGGATGAAGGAACTCTATAGCAATACTACTACACACCTAGAGACAAGTACTAAGACGTCTGTGAGTAAAAGGTGGTGTAGAGTAAAAGAGAGGGAACTTACACTTCAGAGGATGAAGGAACTCTGAAGTGTAAGGGCAAAAACAGCAGTCCTTATATACAGGACGCTTATGTAAGAATGGTCTGTGCGCACAGGTGATCCAAACACAATACAGGTGGTCTGTGCACCAGAGGGAGAAATGCCATTGGAGGGCAGAGAACAATAGCTGCCTAAAGCAGACAATACTGGTATCTTAACAATAAAGAACAATAAGAGCCATATATGACTCTGACAATAAAGATAAACAAAAGCGGTCCGTACAAGTCCGGTCCAGTCCAAATCAGTCCGTAAGGGACAGATACCGTATTTAGTATATGGGATGACTCAATCATATCCCACGAGACATGTGACTTATGCAGTCGCGTCTCAACAGAGGTCCTGGTGGTACACTTACCCGTGCCTTGTCATGTGCATGGGTTGACGACGTGACATGGCCCCAGCTATGCAAAGGTATTTGGCTTCCGGAAAGATTACCCAAGTAAGACAGATCTGACTATGTTCATGACTTACTTTCGCTCCGATGTGCAACCTCCCAGTCTGGCAACCTTCACCGTCGAGCTGGTGAACGGCGGCAGGTACGAACCAAACAACCCCACCATAAAAGCAAACATCGACGTCCAGTACACCTTGGCCATGGCTTACCCTACCCCGATCATTTTCTACAGCATCGGTAGCTCGGAGAAGTGGTCGACGGATGGCGGCGAGCCACTCCCTGGAGACGCAGACCTTGAGTCGCTCGATTACCTGCTCAAAAAGACTGATAACCCCCCTTGGAGATCATATGTCGAGGTCCTGGTGGTACACTTACCCGTGCCTTGTCATGCGCATGAGTTGACGACGTGACACGGCCCCAGCTATGCAAAAAAATATTGAAGTCGATAAAAAGACTTTGTATAACTACACTCACTGTCTGGGTGTGGCGAGCTGGGCGAGGGGCAAAGCGTCATCTCCTGTTGATACAAGGGGGTGACGGAGGCAAAGAACTTGAGGAACAAGCCAAACAACAAAATGGTCGGAAGGAGATACTGGGACAGAAACGGGCAGATGAAGTTGCGAATACCGTAATATGTGGTACGTGGATACAATGGCGAAGGCACGGATGAGTTTCAAAGGTGTGATTCACCGTGTGAATCGATCTCTTTCGGTGGGCAGACGAGAGGGTACGGGAGCCAGTTGAAGCGGATTGAGAAATGGAAGGCTGTGTGAGAGTGGTGGACGGCTGTATGCGAGTGGAGGATGGCTGCGTCTGACTAGGTGTTCAGGTGTGAGATGAGACTGTACTTGGGTGATAGATGCCACGACCGTAGTCAGGAGGTGCGGAAGTCCTGGGTGTGGTCTGAGCATTGGTTGCTGGGGGTCGATGAGTGTAGGACGGAGGCAACGGGGGCCTGTAAGATGGTTGTGTCCAGATTCGAGTAGTGCCGCTGTTCAACGAAGATGAGGGGTATGATCATTGTCATTTCCACCACCGCACAATACATTCTGCACCATACATAAGGCTAAGACTGACAAAATAAGACTACGGTAAACAGAACACAGGTCCCACAAAACTACAACAGTGTTGGTATACATGAGGGCTATAAAGTTTAGCGTGTCCCCCGTATTCTCATGGGAGTGGTCCGAGTGGGGGTGGGAGTACAAAACTTGCTACTGGATTGTAGGATCTGTGTGCGAATTGAAGAGCGAAGACTAAATGGCTGCAATCAGCACCAGTTATGCGGTTATCCATACAACATGAGGATACTTACACCCGGTCACTGGAAACAGGTTCATGGCCTGGACTGACAATAAGAGAGTGGGGAAAGGTAGCGCTTTGCCAGGGTGGTCTGCCTCTGCTGCCGAGCACCGCGAGAGAATAGAGTGAAGGTATTGGTAGTCTGGCTTCTCGTCAAAGCCAAGTGAACAGACATAGGTGACAAAATTGCAGAAGGGAGTGTGTAAGCCTTTGCACAGCTCTTCTGCCGTGACCAACTTTTTCTTCTGGAGGACTGCCTTCTGATTCACTGCGGGCAGAAGTTATCATCCAAGGTAAGTCACCGCATGCTGAAAAAATGATGGTATAGATGAGCGACTCCAGGTCATCACGACGTGATTGGGCATGTCCTTGCTGGCCATTTATGGACGTGAACGGAAGAGTCCCGACTATCGAGTGATCATTGGAATATGGGATGTGTAAATAAGTTGCAGGATTGCAGAATAGCCGTGCCAAGCCAAAGTCGATGAGGAAGACAGCAGCATGAGGGCGGCCAGCTCGAACCATGAAGTTGTCTGGTTTGATGTCACGATGGACGTAGTGCCGAGTATGCAGCGACTCGATTGCTGAGAGCTGGTGACACAAGACAAGTTCAGTGAAATCATTTTACGAATGCGATGAACATACCATTTGGCTGGCGTACAGGAATAGTGCTTTGAGGTCCAGTTCAGTCCAGTTTTTTTAACAGATTTTCAAAAGACCGTGACCTTAACCAGTCTAAAACTGGATGGTATATTTAAAAACCTAAACCGGACCGCTCCGGACCGGTTAATGCCGGTCCGAGACCGGTCCTAACGCAACATCAACCGGTCCACATGCTGACCAGTTAATGACCAGTTTCAACTGGACAATGGTCGGTCACGACCGATCATTTGTGTGTGGCCTACCTGGACCCCGCATTTTTTTTGTACTCGTAGCCAAAATATATTTGTGTTTATTATACTTACAGTGTCTAATCTACTACTTGTAAGCTAAGTGGGTGGGGCGCCGCGTTGATGTCGTAGCGTCACGGCGCTGTGTCGGTGTCATGGGGGCGCAGCGCGGCGTTGGTGTCGTGGTGTCACTGCGCCGCATCGGTGTCGTAGGGACCTGGCACGACGTCGGTGTCGTGGGGGCACGGCGCCGCGTCGTTGTCAGAGTCGTGGCATGGCGTCAGTGTCGTGAGCGCCTGGCACGGCTTCGGTGTCATGGTGTCGCCACGCCGCATCGGTGTCCGTGGAAACCTGGCACAACGTCGGTGTCGTGGGGGCACAACGTTGGTGTCGTGGGGGCACAACGTCGGTGTCGTGGGGGCACTACGTTGGTGTCGTGGGGGCACAACGTCGGTGTCGTGGGGGCACAACATCGGTGTCGTGGGGCACAACATCGGTGTCGTGGGGGCACAACATCGGTGTCGTGGGGGCACAACATCGATGTCGTGGGGGCATGGCGCCGCGTCATTGTCAGAGTCATGGCATGGCGTCGGTGTCGTGAGCGCCTGGCACGACGTCGGTGTCGTGGGGGCACCGCGCGGCATCGACCATGTCGCGGGGCACGGTGCGGCGTCAGTGTCGTGTTGTGGCACCCAGCGAGCATGTGTTTGAAACCTAAAAAGAAGAAACAAAACATTGTAGTTAGTTACAAGTCAGCTAAAGAGATAAACAAAAAATACTTAGCTTTTCCTGGGCCAAAGCAACGCAGGTGACGATGCGCAATGGCGGTTGTTGACACGTTGCTGCACTAGTTGGAGTCCGGTCCGGCGACCTGCATGCCCAGCGAAACCCGTGAACGCATGACACCGGTCAATTCTGTACCCGACCCGTACTATTGTTAGTCTAGTGTTGCAACACTTTTATAGATACACGCATAACTCTACATCAACACATCCGATAATAATGATTATTTTACCAATGGAAAGCCCACCCTCTCTGCTACAAAATGGTGCCCTTGATCATACAAATATGTAGTAGTTAAAGCCCTCTAGAGAGGGTCTTTTGAGGGGTTATTTTCGGACAAGGTGTTGCAATAGCTGTAATGATTAGTCATAGCAGAGATTGGTGTTGCATCTCTTTGGTTGGTTTTTTTTTGGTTATTGCATCACTAGACTAACGACAGTACCCAGACCCCTGGGCCATACCTGGGCAGGTTTGGAAACCCCTGCCAGACACTAGTCATTGAACCCAAAATTCTGAAAAGTGGACTGAAGTCCAGTCTTTAACTGGTTTAGACCAGTTTTTTCCAGTCATAAGACTGATTGAAAAGGAGACAGACTGTGACTGATGACTTCTGAAAATTGAAAAACTGTGACTGCAGTCCAGTCATCATCAGTTAAAGTCCAGTCAGGTCTTCAGTTTTTTTCCAGTCTATAGGACTGGACCTTAAAGCACTATACAGGAATGTCTTCCTCTGGTTGACCTGTTCTTCGTCAATCAAATCACCAAGCAAAGTCCCAAGATGATCCAGGACGATAACTTCACATAGGCCTTCCTTCCCATACCAGTGTACTGGAGCGACACCTGCGCAGGCGCCAAGAGCTGAATACACATTGTATTCATGACTGAGCCTCGAAGCCAAGTGATCTGCACTTTTACGATCAGGGCTCGGGCTGGCACTGAGGTGTCGTAACTTGAGATTCTTCGGGCAGAGCTCAGGCTTGATACCGAGTTGTAGACTGACTCTTGAGCTGCCAAGAGGAGCACAGTACTTATAGTAGTACAGAACTTCTGATGATGGAAGGGGAGGCGACTTGCAGCAGCTGAAGCAAGGGTAAAAGACTAGATTCCGAGGCAATGAACAAGACTAGAACAGAGAAAACAGAGTAGACTACAAGCTCCTTTAAGTATCATACAAAAACTGGATTTTCTAATGATTTCTCGAAGATGCGTAAGCGGAAAGACTAAATATAGAACACATACATCAGTAGCACGCAATCCCGAACCGTTATGTGCTGGCAGAGACAAAAATAGAGAAATCCGAAGCTTTACTGATATTTTGCCAAAGCCACTTCTAGAAATCAAAGATCGCGAGAAATCAATGGCACGATCGTTGGATGGTGACATGCGTGCCCTATCTTCAGAGCAATTTCGGTGCCTGTCATTATATCTCTCCCTAAATAGACACTCCCTAGAGAGCTTAGAAATAGGTGTCGAATTTGAGTTAGAGTCGGCGGCTCACCAGAACCACCAGAACCGAGTAGTTTTAGTGCATTCCGCGGGTTTACCCGCGTTTTTTTGTGGTCTAAAGTATCCAGCTTGTAGAGCTTGAAGATGCGATCCAGGGGCACTTTTTTTTGTGTGATTTGGTGGGGAAATGGCTCAGCTATGGCCTCAACAAGTTTGGAGTCTCTAGCACCAAAACTGACGTCACAGTGATGTCACAAATGACCACGGGTATGTTTATACCCGTGACACCTCATGTCACGGGTATTTTTCATACCCGTGGTCATTGTGACATCACTGTGACGTCAGTTTTGGTGCTAGAGACTCCAAACTTGTTGAGGCCATAGCTGAGCCATTTCCCCACCAAATCACACAAAAAAAAGTGCCCCTGGATCGCATCTTCAAGCTCTACAAGCTGGATACTTTAGACCACAAAAAAACGCGGGTAAACCCGTGGAATGCACTAAGTAGTTTTCCTACTCTATACCGGCCAGCAACATGCACAAAGTCTAGTTGAAGAGGAATGGAACATTTCTCAGAGGTTTGCCGTCGATTTTGAGGGCACATGGTCACCACCAACATGGAGCGTGAACAAAGGGGGGTGCAAGAAGGAGGCCAACGACAATTTGTTGTATCCAAGTTCACGTTCACAACTCCGATGTCAGCTCCATGGAGACAAATACTGTCAAGTCCAACTCAATATTCATTGCTCGTAGATACGTAGTTAATTCTCGTTGTCGTAGATACTAAACTCCTTCAATATATTGTCCAAAGCAGCCTCTGAATCCTCCGCTAAGAGAGAGGTGAGAGGGTCCTTCTCCTGTCTCGTCGCCTCAGTCATCGCCGATTCCGGTGTTGCCCACCCCGCCATGAAATTGAGCCGTTCCTTCTTGATTGAGAACTTGAACAACTGAAGCACTTCCATGAACGTTGACTTGATCCGGTTTCGTTTCGCGGTGTCTGTCTCCTTTGCCGATGAGAACACACGTTCGCAGGGGACGGAGGTTGCCTGGACAGGGAGGTAATCCATGGCGATCGCGAACAAAGTAGGGAACTCAGTCCTGTTGGCCTATTCACGGTGAGTCAGAGCCCAAGCCTCGTTAAGTCATACAAACTTACCTCCCAGAAGCATAGGATGTCGGTGTTCTCAGAAGATACCTGGCCCATCACGTACTTCCGGTACTTGGCATCGACGCTCAACACACGAGCCTCCTTCTTATCAAATGCGGGTTCCACTGCAAAGCGTGTTGGAGATGCCCTATTTTACGATCTAGAGCTCGGGCTGGCACCAAGTTAGTCGTAGCGTAAGGTTCGGCCCATTGAAGTTGGCGGCACTTGTGACTCTTGAACCGTCAAGAGGAACGTCGACAGGCAAAAGACGATTGCCAGGGAAATAGACTGGATTTCAAGACGAGAAATGAGACTAGAACAAGGAATACAAGGTATACTACAAGTTCTTTAATACTGTGTAGTAATCCTATTTTCTGTGCTTTTTCCGAGGCCGCGTATGTGTCAATCTAAGTATAGTAACAAGTATGAGCTGGCAGAAGTTCTGAGGTCTCTTCCAGAAGCATAAGTCAAAAATACATGAAACAAGAGTTTTACCGAAGTTGATTCTAGAAATCGAAGCCGAACAAGAAATCGATGGCACGATCGTTGGATAGTGACACCCTACGTCTAGTGACCGGAGCGGGTGGGACAGGGGTACTGGGTCCTATGGTCACAGCCGTCGACGGTGCTTGGTAACGGGACATCTGGGCGACAGACAGTTGGAATAAGAGAGTATAATAATATGGCACATACAAGCGTGATGATCGTTTTCTTAGCCCTCTCGATATACCCAGTGTCCCACTCGGATTCGATCCACGAGAAGCGTACAGCGGGATTGAGGACTAGAGGTCGGCTTAAGTGTGATGACAGAGTGGTAATATTAAGACTTACACATAGTGACAACGTACGTGATCGTATCGTCCATTCGAATATAGTATTTAGTCGCCCAGCGCAAGCTGATTTCCACCCAAGGCTTAAGGATTTCGTGTTGTTCCCTGAGTTTTTCCCACTTGGTCATAAACTTTTCGAAGCTGGTGATAGCAAAAGATAAGACAGGCATCGACTCAGACGACATGGTTTGTTGGAATTTGTGAGGAACCTGTCATTGCGATGAGTAACGGCCCCGGGCAGGCGACCAACTCACTGCCAAAACCGCTTCCAAAGCCTCCAGGATATTCCAGTCGGAATCCGACAATTTAAAGGAAATGTGTTCCTGTAAGTTGGTGTCGAAATACAGATCGACGGCCTATGTGTCATTCAATTAGTACTATCCACTGTCAAATTGGCGAAACGAACGAACTAGACGGAGTTCTCTCAGACGTTCTAGCATCAGGTATGCTGAATCCCACCTTGTCTTCACATCCCTCAGAAGATCTACCGGTGGGACATGTACAGCAACACGCTCGCCACTTTTTCTTTTCTTGAACCAATTATTGTTGTTCCCTTTATGGACAAATGTTTTAAACACCTCTCTGTTTTGGCCCGAAGAGCGCAAGAGATGGATGGCCCTGCGAGCACGCTTGAGGGGGTTGCGTTTGATGCCTGCAAACCAAGCATCGAGTTTCGCGTTGCTGCCGTCGTAGAAGTCGTTGGCCAGTTCCAGGTCTGTGATATCACGACAAAATTTAATGTTGCCATCGTCTGATTCACTGTCCGAATCGTCGTCTGAATCGTCGTGTGGGGCGTCGCGAACTGTGTAGCCTCAATCAGTGGTCACTTTGAGCCTGGAGAGATACGCACCAGGAACAGAAGTCACGGAGTCGAGAATGTGAGAAACACAAATGTTGACAATATGCGTGTAGCACCGAATACGAGAATCTAAGTGGTCGAAGCCGATGGTGATGGCTGCCTCGGCGCCCATGCGTTCCTGGTAGGGCTGCGTACCGTACCCGTACCGAACGGTCCAGACGGGTCCGTACTTAGTGCCCATCATGGGTAACCCGTGGGTCACTCGGGCCTTACCCGTCCTGCACCCGTGTGAAACCCGTACCCGTGCTCACGGGTATGGGTACTCGCGGGTTGTGCGGGTATCAAATCCCGTGCGGGTTGGCACAGCGGGTTCGCGTCGCAAGTTTACATGCCGGTCAGCGTCAAGCTCAACGCGAGCGTTGCGCGTTGCAGGCTCGGGGATTTGGCAATGATAGATACTACTGCTACTGTACATCTACTCGAATACATTGAATGTTGTCATGGACGCGTATTATTTTCCCATTTTCTCTGTATTTTTACAGATTTATATGGTGAAGATATAAAGGGCCAAAGTACGAGACTTTGTCAGTCACATGATGCCACCATGTGCACCCTCAGGCACGTGACCCTGGGATAGTTGTACCCTGAACAGGACAACCTAATCCGGTCACATTCCCTTTACATACGGACTCTCATGATTAGGGCTGAACACGAGTGCACCCTTGAGTGACCTGCACCCTTGCTCATGAGTATTTTGCATCATTAAAGTGATACCTGGACCCTTATGAGTATTGACTCATGAGTATCAAATACCCATGAGTATACTCATGAGTATCAAATACCCATGAGTATACTCATGAGTATCAAATACCCATGAGTATACTCATGAGTACTCACAGACCCATAAGTACTTGTAAGTACCTGCAAGTACTTGGGGGTACTTGTGAGTATGAAGCAGAAAAGTAACAGAAATCATAATATAATCAACCAATATGTCAGTAACCCTCAGACTTTCACAAGTACTTGTAGGACCTGTCACAAGTACTTGTACAAGTACTCATAATTTATGTCAAAATCTATACCTGCACCCTTGGAAAACCCTTGACCAGAAGTACTGTGACTCATGAGTGTGACCCTTCATGAGTATTCCCACGAGTAAACCCATAGCCACCCATGAGTTACCTGCACTCGTGTTCAGCCCTACTCATGATTGGTAGATAAGGATAGGAAGGCTCTAGAATGTTCTAGAATATGCTTAGTAGTTTACGCTTACTCGCTGTATTAGGTTTTACTCAGCAGATAAGGAGACGCGTCAGCAGCTATGACAAGTGCATCAGTCAGCACAATAGATAGTGCTATTATTAGACACGACGCGTCAGCCTCTGAGTCACGGAGTCTTACTGTACACTTAGTAATAGTGTTTAGACTCAATTCAAAGTCAGCATCAGTAGTGTATATAAACCCTCCTGTAACGCCCTGAGTGGAACCAACTTGTCCTCTTGGTTCTCCACTCATGTCACGAATATTCCTTTTCCATCTCAACTCACTTCCCTTCCCTCCCCCTTTCATTTATCTCCCCCTGTCTTGATCCGATCTTATCTCGATCTTATCAGGCGATCGTCCGATCCCATCATCTACTGATACTCACCCTGTTTCATCTCCACCTTAGTTACTGCCCTGTAGTGTAGGGCTACTTATATCCCGTGTCCTCCTCATGTATTTCCTTAGTTTTGTCTTCGTCAATATACTGCGTACTCTCCTGACCTTGCTACCTCTCCTCTCCTCTCCACTCCACTGAAGAACCCCAGGATCTAGGCGCCGTCGTACTCAGTACCGGGCCAACTCTAGTGCCATCTGCCCCAGGCAGAGACTAGTTACAGATACACCGAGACGCGCCCCCGCAGAGGCGTGACATAAGACAAAACTAAACAAACCCGCAGACACCGTGGCGAGCCTCCGTATCGAACTCGAGGAAGGAGATACCTGGACCAGAGTCCAGAGGAGACAAGAGGACGACTTACCCTCGCACGTACTCGGAATCGCCTTCTGGGACGATCCCGAAGACGAACCTACTGAGGGCTACTTCCTCATCTACCAAGGAAAAACCTACCCCGTCGAGCTCATCAACAACGCCTGGTACTTCCTTAGGAAGGACGCCCCGTACTACTACACCCGACAGGACCACTTCATCGCCCGCGAAAACACGATCGGCCTCGGCTACTGGAACCCTGACGACCCGCAGCACCCCGAAAACGACG
Organism: Lactarius hengduanensis; assembly: GCA_021525025.1. Classification (NCBI taxonomy): domain Eukaryota; kingdom Fungi; phylum Basidiomycota; class Agaricomycetes; order Russulales; family Russulaceae; genus Lactarius; species Lactarius hengduanensis. The sequence goes on from JAKELI010000069.1 coordinate 130,281, forward strand.
CCGAAGCGGCCGAACTCCCACCTGCAGTACCACCCGAGGAAATATTAGTCGACGTCCCAGAAGTCGCAACCGAAGTAGACGTACTCACCGCAGCGCTCCCGCCCATCACATCACTACAAGGACCCTTGCCCCTCGCAGCCGACGCACCAGCCCCTGTTATCCTGCCACATATCGCAGCCGCAATCGCCAGCGGCTCCACCCCTATCGTACTAACATCAGCCCCCATCGCGCCTACCATCACACCCGCCGTCACATCAGCAGCCCCTAACATGGCCTCAGGAGCTGGATCGACGCCCTCCTCGGGGGGGAAGCTCAGCGGAAACGCACCGCGTGTCTTCGACGGTGCCCGAGACAAGTCCAAGACCTTCGTACGCGAATTCGACCTCTACCGCGGCATGAACGAGGACGCCGAAATAATGAAATCCCCTTACCAGCGCGTGTTCCTTGCGCTCTCGTTCATCCGCGGACCGAACGTGGACGACTGGGTCGACGGCCAACTCGCAGACGTCCGCGCCAAGGTGGCGGGAAGTGCGACGACGGCCGCGATCCCGAAAAACACCGAGTCGCTGTGGAACGACTTCACAGCTGCATTTAAATCAGCGTTCACCAATGCCACAGAAAAACAAGATGCCTACCAGGCGCTCAAAACCCATCAAATGAAGGGCTCCGAGCTCGACACGTACACCGCGGTCTTCAGAAATCTCGCGGCCAAGGCGGGCTACGCCCTCGACGCCGCGGCCACCGTGGACCTCTATTCTGGAGGCCTCCCTCGCGGCCTGTTATCGGCCATCCTACGACGCGATACGACCCCTGAGACTTTTGACCAGTGGGTCACTGCGGCACAGACAGAGCAGCGCAAGTACGCAATGCTGCGTGCACGCGTAGGACTCGGCGGCGGAGAAAAAAAGGTTGCCGGGAAAACTAAGAACGATTGGCGTCAGATACTGATGCCCAGCGGAAACGACAACCGCCGACCCACCAATCACACCACCGCCGCGCCGACGCGCGATCCCGACGCAATGGACGTCGATGTCGCCCGAACCCAGCCCCTCGCCAAGCTGACCGACGCAGAACGAACCAAGCTCGCGGCGGAAGGCCGATGCTTCCGCTGCCGCCAGAAAGGCCACATGTCCCGCGACTGCACCGTATACGCCACGAATCGCCCCCAGAACTACCAGACCAAGCCCTACGAACAAGGAAGCACGTCGTCAGCGCGAACCACGCATACCGAACCACCCCCAGCACCCACCACGATCGCCGAGACCCCCGACAGCTTCCTGGCCAAAATACGTGCCATGAAGGATGAAGAAAAAGAACAAATCTTGGAAGGACTCTTTGGGGGAACTCACGAGGGTTTTTAGATAGCTCGAACCCGGCGGCCTGGGTCCGAGCTTTCAACGTAGAGACAATGTACCGATATCACCGAAACAGCCTGCAAATATCAATAAGTTTCAGTACAAACTCTCGAACGGCCGAAGAAAACGCACTTGTCGACAGCGGCGCAACCGAAAACTTCATCGACCCCCGTGTGGTCGCACGATTAAATCTCCCAACTCATCGACTGGACTCGCCTCGGACACTTCGTAACGTCGACGGGACGCCAAACAAAGACGGAAAAATCATGGACTACATTAACTTGAAAGCGCGACTCGGGGACCGCACTGCGACGCAAACGTTCTACATTGCCAGCCTGGGCAGCGACGATATCATCCTTGGCTACCCATGGCTTCAAACGTTCGACCCAACGATTGACTGGAAGAAAGGCGCAGTCATCCCCGAACCGCTGTACCTATCCACACTCACCACGCCTATCGCACGCCGATCAGAAGTCGAAGCACCCGCAAAGAGAAACGCACCTCCCCCACCGCTCCCGTCGCACGACCACGGCACGACACCGTCACCAAATCGTCCCGACTCGACGTCGAACGATTGCGGGACGGCTCACTCACAACCCTTATCGCCTTATCTGATGGTCCGCGCAGCGGCCTTCAATGTGTGGCGATCGTTCGCAGACGGCAGTTGGCCACTCGAGGACGGCGATAGCATCCAGATACGAATCCCCGAGTATGAGAAGATAGCCAAGACTAATACGGCCCAACAGTGGGCAGAGGAAGCAGCCAGAGATAAGGAGACGATGACCGAGGACCGCATTCCCACGGAGTACCGCCGACATGCGAAGGTATTCTCAGAGTCGGAATCTCAGCGGTTCCCACCGTCACGGGACTGGGACCACGCGATCGACTTGGTACCGGATGCCCCGGCGACGCTTGACTGTAAGGTGTACCCATTGACCAAGGACGAGCGGGGATCGCTCCGGAAGTTCTTGGACGAGCATCTGGCTAAGCAATATATTCGACCTTCGCACTCCCCCTATGCATCCCCCTTCTTCTTCATTAAGAAGAAAGACGGCAAACTACGCCCTGTTCAAGACTACCGGCGACTGAACCAGCACACTATTCGCAACACCTACCCGCTGCCGCTGATTAAGACGCTTACGGAGAATCTACGCGGCAGTCGGATCTACACTAAGTTCGACATTCGCTGGGGATACAATAACGTCCGGATTAAGGAGGGCGACGAATGGAAAGCAGCCTTCAAGACCGAAGAAGGCTTGTTTGAACCTCGGGTGATGTTCTTCGGCCTCACGAACTCGCCATCGACCTTCCAAGCAATGATGGACACCACGCTTCGCACTCAGCTCGCGGAATCTAGTCGACGATATGTTCTGGTCTACATGGATGACATCTTGATCGCTACGCCCGACAACCCCGCTCTGCACCGCTCTATTGTCCACGAGGTCCTCGACATCCTCGAACGCGAGAGCCTATTCCTAAAGCCTGAGAAGTGTACCTTTGAAGCGAGACGGATCGAGTACTTGGGCCTTATTCTGGACGGCGACAAGATCACGGTCGACCCCGCAAAGGTCGAAGGCCTTAAATCGTGGCCCCGCACCCTGAAGAACGTGAAACAAGTTCGCAGCACGCTCGGCGTCTTCGGCTACCAGCGACCGTTCATTCGCGGCTTCGCCACCATCGCACGACCGCTCACCAACCTCCTCAAGAAGGATCAACCGTTCCTATGGACTGCCGAATGCACTGACGCCATCGATAAGCTAGTCGACATACTCACTACCGCTCCCGTCCTTTGGCAACCCGACCTCGACGCCCCATTCGAACTGGAGGTGGACGCTTCTGCCTTCGCTACCGGCGGCATTCTGTACCAACGAGATGAAAACAGCAAACTTCGGCCCGTCGCGTACTACTCTAAGACGTTCAACGAGGCTGAACGGAACTACGATATCCACGACCGTGAACTTCTCGCGGTCGTCCACGCATTGAAGGAGTGGCGACATTTCTTGCTCGGCTCACCGCACATCGTCACCATCTACACGGATCACGCGAACTTACAGTACTACAAGCAACCCCAGAAGATCAACCGCCGCGTCGCCCGGTACATTCCCCTCATCGGAGAGTACCACATAAAACTCGTCCACAAACCCGGCGCTACGAACCGCGCCGATGCGCTCTCCCGACGGCCTGGACTATGACGACGGTTCCGCAGATAACCACGATGTCACCGTCCTCCCCGCCTCAGCTCTTCGCTCGCGCCGCAGAGGTCGCCTCCTTGGAAAATGCCGTTGTCGCGGCGCAGCCTTGGCACAGCATGACTATCGCGGCCTGGCACACCAAGCACCACCTCACCTTCTCCGACGGGTCCTGGGCACACGGAGACCGACTCATGGTCGTGGAAGACCACGATCTTCGGAGGGGGGTAATTTCTCAATACCACGACTCCCCCGCCGCTGGCCACCCTGGTATCGCTAACACATTAGCCCTAGTTTCCCGCGACTACTGGTGGCCAGGAATGCGCAGTACGATCGCCGCCTACGTTAAAGGTTGCGCGGCATGCCAGGCCAACAAAGTAACATCTCACCGCCCTCGGCCACCGCCGTTCCCTATCACCACAGACCCGACAGCGCGACCATTCGAAACAGTCACCATGGATTTCATCGTCAAACTACCCGTATCGCGCGGCTTCGATTCAATACTAACCGTAACTGACCACGACTGTACGAAGGGTACGATCTTTATCCCCTGCAAAGAGTCTATCGACGGTCCGGGAGTCACCGCACTCTACCACCGACACGTATTTCCGCACTTCGGCCTACCTCGTCGCGTCATTACCGATAGTGCATAACATGGGTTTCAAAACCCGCGCGGGTAGCGGGTACCCGGGGTGCCGGGTACGGGTCCGGGTCAGCCATGAGGTACCCGTACCAAACCCGTACCCGCGCAACGGGTTTGGCGGGTTTTGGGTATCTCGGGCTTTCAAGGAACCACTAATATTATAACCACCGCTAGCCGGCATACCTACTACGAGTACGAAAATTGATATGTAAAGTCAACTAGAAACTATTCCAACTCCCCAAACAAGTCCCCAAAACCCGACTCCATCAACCTTGCAGCACCTCCTATAATGCCACTTGGACAGAGGAAAAGGACAGCTTCGTCTCGAATAACCGACGAGAATTTTGAAGGTGCCGAAAGTAACACTGTGACCAAGCGTCTCAAGCGTTCTGCTGACGCTGCTCGGGCGGCGGCAATAAAACTTCGACAAAAGAAAGCATCAGTTGATGACTCGGAGGATGAGGGCACACCAGTGCATAACTCACCAGGAAACTCAAGAGCGTGTCTTCAAGTTGAGGCTGCCGGCGCGCGTGACGGTAATGAGTCGGATAATCTTGCTGCCACACCCGATGAGGGCCCAGACCCCAGAGTGGGTGACGACGAGGATGATGATAGCAACATCGAGAAACCTGTTGAGACTGCAGAGGAACAACGCCGTGAGTCAAACAAACACTGTCAGAAAACTAAACCAGTCACCTTAATTCCCGAATCAGAACGACTATCTAACGATTGGGTATCGCCGATCTACGCATTCTTCGAGCCAGCCCCTTCCATTGTGGCCGTCGACGGTCGGCGTGTTCATGAATTTAAGTGCACTGCATCAAATTGCAGGGGACGCGGCCAAAATAGAAGAACTGTTCGACGTTACCTTGATACATCCGATCGGAACTCGACGGGAAACCTTCGCAAGCACGCGCGACTGTGTTGGGGCGACGAAATCTTGCGTGCTGCAGATGCTTGCAGTGACCTAAAAAGCGCTCGGAAAGTGTTAGAGAACGTCAAGAAACAAAAAGATGGAACACTTACCATAGCCTTCGAGTGGAAGGGAAAAGGACAAGTCGTATACTCCCATCGCCAACACACTAAGGTTCAGATCAGGTTCGCGGCGATAAAAAAACTTTCTACCTATCTGATGTGCGGCTCAGGGTCGAAATCGTTCGTTGGGTATCGGAAAGCATGCGACCTTTTTCGATTGTTAGCGATCAAGGATTCCAAAAACTTATGAAAACGGGCAGACCAGAATATTACATACCATCTGCTGTCACTGTCTCGCGCGACGTCAAGGACGTCTTTACGAAGGTTCGGGGTAGGATCGCAAACATGCTTAAGGTGAGGTTTCGTCAGCTACACAGCGTCATAGGACAAAAAGAGATAATTCATCTTCCAGGAACATGACGGCGCCCTGAGCTTTGGGACGGACGCATGGACTTCACCTAACCACAAGGCCTATGTTGCTGTAACCGTCCACTTCGAGGAAAACGGGAAGCCGATGTGTCTTCTACTCGACCTTGTTGAGGTCGCAAGGTCCCACTCTGGCGCGAATCTCGCATCGGCGTTCGCCAAAATACTGGCCGATTTTGGGATAGCACACAAGGTGAGTTTGCTAGATCGTCTGCATGAAAAAGGGACTTACTGTGTGCATCAGATTCTCAGCGTTACATGCGATAACGCGTCGCCGAACGATGTGATGATCGATGTACTCGCTGACCTAGTTGTCGCATTTCCAGGGGCCGCGAATCGAACCCGTTGCTTCACGCATATCTTGAACCTAGTCGTAAAGGTAATCCTTCGCCAATTCGACTTGCCAAAAGCCAAGACAGGTGAAGCGCCCGATGCAGAATCGCGGGCGCTGCTGGGCCTTGCAGGGGACATTGAGGCAGAGGGAATAGCCATGGATAACAGAGGTGACGGCAATGACGATGACGATGACAGAGAGGAGGGATGGGTTGATCCACGCATAGGGATGTCACAGAAAGATCGAGACGAGCTTGATTTGACAGTGCGTCCAGTGCGGTTGGTACTGGTAAAGGTAAGTTCAAACTCAGTTCGCGATGGACCGGTGGCTCACCGTACACGATAGCTACGCAAACTAGCATACGCGATCAAAAACTCCACCACACTCCTGCTCCCTCGTTGGATCCAGCTCCTCAAAGATCTCGCAGAAGATGGCAACCTTTCCGACCCCCTCGCCATTCGGATGATGCCACGCGACGTTGCAACGCGCTGGAATTCGACATACGAGATGCTTGTATTCGCTCTCGAATATCGCGCGGCAATTGATGAAATTTCTAGCGACAGGGACATGAGGAAGTATGAGCTCGATGGGGAGGAATGGGGGCTTGTCCAGCAGCTGTGTGACGTATTGGGGGTATGTCCACTGATTGTTGCCTTTGTTTCCCCATTTCCGCCGCTCACCCGTTCTCAGTTATTCAAGGATGCAACACTATTCTTTTCACGTTCAACACCGAGCCTTTCCACTGTGATACCTGCAATGGATCACATCGACGCACATCTTGCCACTGCGAGCCAAGACCCGAAGTACGCACCTGCCATTCGCGCTTCACTGACACTCGGAAAGGCCCACCTCAACAAATATTATGACATGACGGATAATTCGGAAGTCTACCGAATTGTCATGAGTAAGTGCATCTCGCTTGATCTTTTCATTCTACTCTAATCTTGTTGGACAGTCCTACACCCACGGCACAAGCTCCAATACTTCCGCAATGCCAACTGGGACGACGCGTGGATCGTCACTGCGACTGAAATCATCCGCGATGAGTTTGTGCGGGCATATGCATCCCTCCCCGTTGACGAGGGCGTTAGTCACGTCGAGAGTGTATTCGTTTTACATGTCCGACTTTTTATTTCTCTTCAAAACTTACGAACGTTCTTAGACCCCCAAGCCCTCCAAAAAACGGAACGTCTTTGACGATCTGCTGTCGATCTCCGCCCCCCTCTCCCGGGTCAAGGACGAGCTCCAGCAATACCTCGAGCTCCCTGTCGAGGATGTCAAGGACGCGTCCGCGTGGTGGGTCAAAAACCGAGGGGTGTATCCCCGTCTCTCTCGGATGGCGCTCGACTACTTGTCGATACCAGGTAAGCGACATCTTTGTGTCTCCCATACTTGATCTAACTACCTCTACAGCTACGTCAGTCGATGTCGAACGAGTCTTCAGCAAGGGAAGACTCGTTCTGTCTCACGTTCGAAATGGACTTTCGGTTCAGTCCACGCGCGCGTCGATGTGTCTTGGTGCATGGAGTAGGATGGGCTTGGTGAAGGACAAGGACTTGCTGGAGGCGGCAAAGCTGCCTGATGTTGAAGGGTCTGAGGATGAGCTAGATAGTGACTGGGATGATGTATTCAAGTAGTACTCTAGTACGAATGAACGAACGAACACTTGGCCTATTGTGCAAGGACAATGAGAGCCGATCGAATGGCACCGGTCACGTGCCAACCCGCCGTGCCAACCCGCGCGGGTTCCGCTACCCGCGCTACCCGCCGGAACCCATACCCACGTCCGCCGGAACCCATACCCATGAGCCCGGGTACGGGTTTTTGGCGGGTGTGGGTGCGGGTAGAGGTCTTGTCACCCATGGGTTACCCACGTTATGCCCTACAGGGCGGTCGACCTGGGGGCTCGACCCTGAGAAGGGGGTGATGTTACGGTTCGGACTAACGGAGTGTTTCGGCCCGGAAGTGGACACTGACGTACAAGGGTATGACACCGCGTCAGCAGTATATAGTCATGGACTTAAGTTGATCAGTCAGCCGGGTAAGCTCCGGTGCATGTGATTGTGTACAGTACAGCTCGGATCATGACTCACTACTAGGATAGCTGTACTAGGGTTTGCTCTACTTACGCTATAGGCTAGTAGTACTTGGAGCGGCGCTTGAAAGCCCGCGCGTACCTGTATAAATAGTTCTAAGCGAAGACCAAGAACGGTATCTTGGTCTTCTTCGAAATACCACTCTCCTACTCTCATCCACGCTAGAGGGAATCCCCCTTTAAGTGAGTCGTCCGGCATATCCCCTTAGACCAGGGATCCCCGTGACTTATCCCGAGTCCCCCGTGGGCAGTGGAATATCCTTTGGACGCTACGTATCACCGAGTGTTCCTGTACCTCAACGAACGAGTCGCACGCCCTTACACCTTCTTCTACATCGTCGATCACGACTCTTGGGACGACTTAAAGATCCTTTCTGATCCACCTATCGGAGTACAACAAGGAGACGATCTTCACGGATATAGAGCAGGACCAGAGGAACGTCTATTCCCCCATCCAGCTCGTCATCCCGAGACCCCTGCTAACCGACTCTACTATTCAAATCGGATCGCCACAACCCAAGACGCCTAAGTCAGGCAAACGTCCGTGGTAGACGTTACATTGTCGAAGGGATCGAAGAGGTCGCCTCGTCGGCGTGATCATTGTCGTATTCACGTGTTGTCGTGGTCGGCGGTCGTCGTCGCGACTGCCCGTTGTCGCCGTCGCCGTCGCCTCGTTGCCGTCGTGGTCATGTCATGGGTCAACACAGACCGCCGGCACGGTCGTGGTCGCCTCGTCATGTGGCTTTGTTGAGTGGCCAGGACCTTATGTTAAGGCCGAAAAAGGGACGACAATTGAGTCAGTAGAAAACGTAGTGAATACAAAAACGAGAACTTAGCGTCTCAAACAAAGGCCGCAGCATATGAGACCGAATAAGAACCACTTGGATCGTCGTATCCAGTGCTACGCGGCGCCGGCCCTGCTGCGCAACACATGGTGAGGCGACGGCTTGGCGTCTCCGACGGCGACCTCCCACCTGACTATAGAGCTGCTCTCGGCGTCGAAGGATGTGCAAAAGGAGGGTGTATGGAGCTGTTCAAAGGGAGAATTGTGATCATAAAGCAACATGAGAATGCCGAGACCGAATAATAATGAGGTAGAGTTGAGGCGAGGGTGAGAAGCGTAGATGGGCCACCTGTAGTGCTAGAAGAGTGTGAGAGGAGAGGAGATGACCTGAATAAAATGGACATCTAGTTACATTGCCACCAATATGGGCATGTCGAACAGATACAGCACGAGACGTGGGAATGCGCGGCCGGTCTATGTTTGTGAGATGAAAATGCGCCTCGTTGTCGTCCTGGGCGAGATACTAATGAATGATGAGACTTGACGAGAGAGAGAGAGATTGCACGTGGATAGATGGGATGGGATGAGGTGGGGTGGGGAAAACGCAGGAGAGATCGATGGGCCGACGATGGCGATGTGGCACGACTCGGGTCTTGACTCGGGTCTTGGATGTTGTTGGTGGGAATGAGTCCAGTATGGCAGCTAAGACACCAAGACGATCCAATGCAGTCTGAACATTTAGAAAGCAAGAAATGAGTCGTTAGTTGTAACTTACCCGCGGGTACCCGTGCCACGGGTACGGGTTTGGCACGGGTCCGAGAATGGCTACCCTGACCCGTACCCGCGTGACCCGTACCCGTGACCCGTACGGGTTTTGCCGACCCGTGGTAATCCCTATTCGTCTCACCTGCAAGCAGCCTCACACTCTAATATTTGGACACTGTGGCCTTCAGCCATTATTACATCTCTGCCTCAACTCCCCACTCTTTCCCAGTTCAATAACCATTGTATCCAGGATGTGTTTCCCAATCAAGCGCAAGCATGCTGAGCCCGACATCACAAGAACAATGCTCCACACTGTTCCCATCCCATCACCTTGACTGCTGCTCAATGTGTTCAGTTTCAGCTTCGGACACCTTTCATTACTATACCCATGACCTGTTACCATGGCCTCTTGACTCAATTACTTACCCTATTAGTGTTGGGGAAGTTTGGTCTCAGAACCGACCCAAACCGGGTTTGAACCAAACCCAAACCGTTTTAAACAGGTTGGGTTTGGAGAATCCTGGCTCAAACCAAATGGTTTGGTTTCCAGTTTGGGTGTTACGCTCCACCGGGCGCACTTCCTATAATCGGCAATAGGGCTACACGTAGACCAAACGATCACAGCGGATGTCGAACTCGGATACTTGGTGTTGCACGACTCGAGTTGAAAGTTGTATAAGGGCGGCCCACAAGGTAAGAGAGGCAGCGAATGCAATAAAGCGGAGTATGGACAGCACGTCGGTATAAGACGGCAGTGAGAGGAAAGGGGATAAAGAAGGGATATGGCGCTTCACAGACAGCCAACAGCTAAGAACAGGATGGGTAGAACAACCAAAGGTCTATTCAGCGTACAACCAGCAGACAGCTAGAAGTAGCAAGGCAGTTGGGTGGTATAGTCCAAGAAGTTAAGCTTAGGTCTTCAGCGACCATAAGCCCAAAGCTATATACTACAGCAAGGAGGTTTGAACCCCAGCTTGCAACTCCGAAACCCTAATACACGGGTCCTAGGAATGAGTCATGTCGAGTCAGAGATAAGAGTCAGCCAATGGCATAAGGCACTCATGGCACGAGTCAGCGATAAGGGAACACGAGGCGAATCCATCAGAATCAAGGCACAATCGATACAGGCACGTACGAATCATCAAACACGAGGCGGTCTAGGTCAGTCCAGGCACAAGCTCATCTGGAACCATCTGGTGCGGGTCTAGCCAGGTCACGTGCCAGGGTCACATGACGGGCGTTTATGAGAGATCACGTGATCTACTCCCAAGGCTTCTGAGCGCTTCCAGGGTGGTAGTAATAGTCACGTGACTCAGCTTTGGTTACTTGGGCATTCTCAGCCATAAGTCTCATAACTTGAGTTTCCTCCTCGGCAATATCCGAGGGACTTCTCCTCTTCGCGGTATTCTTCGGGGTCTTGGCGGGTGATCGGGGGACGGTCGAGGGCGAAACCGTAACATTGGGGGTCCCAAACCCAGTTCAAACCAAACCAAACCAATTAAGAAAAAATATTAAAAAATATTTTATAAGTGCTCAATAAATGGTTTGGTTCAGTTCAAACTGAGTTTGAACCAAACCAAACTGAGTTTAAACCAAATTTGAACCAAAATCAATGGTTTTTGGTCTCAAACAATTTGAAACAAAGTCTTAACTGATGAATTTGAACAAAATGAATTGTTTTTTTGCCTCAAACCAAGGTCTTAAGTGGTTCCTTAAGTGGTTTGAACTGAGTTTGAACCAAACTGAACTGATTAAGGGCCAATTTAAAACACTTATTTTTAATTGGTTTGAAACAGTTTGGAATGGTTTGGAATGGTTTGAACTGGTTTGGGTCCGGTTTGGGTTTGGTTTGGTGAAAATTAAACAGTTTGGTTTCCAGTTTGGCCCAAACTGGCCCAAACCAAACCAAACTGAACTTCCCCAACACTATACCCTATGACCCCCTTTCCTTGTGACACGTTCATGTATGCCTGATTCCTTGCATCTGTGAAACTGGTACCTGTCAAAGCTGTCAAGGACCGGTCCAGACCGGTCCTTGACAGCTTTGACAACCTCCACTTTTACAGATGCGTGATTATGATTTGGACTGCACACACACACTGTAGTACCTGGAGTAGTATAAAATGTGCTGTATTGGACTGAGAATCATTATCCAATTGTTCTCCAGCTCGTCCGACTGCATTTGCACTCTCAAAACTCTCAGAACTCTCAACTTCTCCATTATCAACTTTCTCAGTGCACGCACTCACGTGTGATGCATTACATAATCTCATTTCACTCGCACAATCATAGCCTTTCAGTAAGAGTCCAAGATGAAGCATGACATAGGGGAAATAATATATTTGATGTTCCATGCTCATCTGGCCGTTCACCAGGGCCCATAACCTGTTAGGATTTAGTGAGGCTGGCAGCTTATATGTGTAGGGAGAGCAAGTATGTGAGAGTTATGGAGTAGAGTGTATCCTCCTATCTCCACAGACGATTCGATGCTCCGTGTAAGAGACTATTATTACTCCTCACGTGTTTTTTCCCACACCCACTTTCCTTTTTTATCCCAACTTTGCGTCTCGTTACACTCCACACCGACTGGGGACACTTGTGTCGGGGATCTCAGACTGTGACAACACCTTGCCTTTTTGTCACAATATCTGCAATTTAATTATGTAAAGTTGTATGTCCATTTTCAATTCTGGGAACGTCTTCCCTCCCTTTCGCTGCATACTCCTCATTGTCCTCCGGGCTCCTACCCTCATCGCTCCTCCTTTTCCTCTCATATGTGTTGTGCCAACGGAACCTACCCCCTTCCCCATCATTAGCGGTTCTCAAGCAACCTGCACTGTTCACCTCATACCATCTTCGCTCATTCACAGCGTGGCCCCTCATGCCACTGATGATGCCAGTGCCCCCTTGGTACAAATTGTCACCTTCGTCACCGAGGACTGCTGTTTCGCAGACCCTTGTTTCGCCATGACCACTTCCCATCGCATGGTCGCTATCACTTGGTACTTGAGGTGTGCCCCCCACTTGCTCACGGTCTAATATCTGCTTTTGCCTCATTAGCGTCCTTTT
>JAKELI010000690.1:0-24185 GCA_021525025.1 Lactarius hengduanensis
ACTAAAACTCTTGAGTCCTCAACTTGAATGCCCTTCAAGCTCTGCCAGTGCGTGGAAACACGAGCCTACAAGTCGATTTTGCCTAGAACAATGCCAGCGCTCGTTCTCCGGGCGGGTTGACGCCGGTGCTTGTTCACCCCGTACGTGTCAGCGCCAGCGCTCGATGTGAAGACTGACGATATTGAGGCGATCGTTTTTCCATTCTCAGACTGATTACCTTTCTTGGTTTGTTTTGACTTTGGTATCCATAAACACACTGCTCGGTATATCTTCTCGTACGATACTTTTTCCCTCCTCAGTTCATCTTGTACTCGGACACTGAGGAGGTAAGCGCAACCCCCATCTCTTACCTTAATGTCTCCTGACTCAATACTCTGTAGAATCCCGTTTTAGGTTTGTTCATGAATATAAGTTCGTCTTGTACTCGGATGCTGAGGAGAATCCCGTTTTAGGCTTTAACACTCGATTGCCCCCTCACGTCATCACCATTGACTCCCCCATCATCCCTACTCAATTCCAATGTGAGTCACCCCTCACATTGTCGCAAACAAACGACTTACCACTCATTTAGAATGTTATTCGGATTTCTTCGTAAACTCTTGCGCGCGCTCCTCAAGGTGGTGTGGAAGGGGTTGAAGGGGGCCATTGGGTCACTTGTTGCTAGGGTGAGTACCTCCCTTCGCACTATCAAAACCGCTGACTTACCCTTTCCACAGACAAATACGGGATGGCACATCAGGCTGGACGTGAAGGTCCACCTGAACCTTGCGACTGGATCGGGCAACGTGGTCAATCGGTCGTTTGGACCGATTCGATTCGAGTTGTCTCGCGGCGTCGAGGTGAGCGTAGAAGGCGCAGACCAGGTCTGAAATGGCGCTAGGAGGATAATTAGAGAGCGCCTAGTAAATAAAACAATGATCTTACCCAAGTTTAAAGATTTTCGATGAGAACTTGTGGTTCGCCACATGAACATGGTAACTTCGAGCACCATCTTCCACAACGGTGCTCATAGTGACCATCCTGCGCTTGCCGCGAGTAATACTTACATCAACAATACCTGTGCTAGGTAGTGGGCGAAACCAAGTGAGACCTCCGACAGACCTCAATTTAATAAATACAGTCATGATTCTGAGCTCACTGCAAAGAAACCTGTTGGGGTATATGACCCGACATCTCTGCTATCTTGCTGGTGGCGCATCATCCAGATTCAGAATGGGGTAAGATATTACGTGATGACCTGGCATAAGTACATATGAACAACTATAGCCACAATAATTTCTCCCTAAAAAAATTTAACTAAGTGACAGCTAGGGAAAGTCACGGGTCCGGGTAATCCCGCGGTGTTTGGGTCACGGGTTCGTCGGGTACGGGTGTGGTGACCAATATCGTAAACCTGTACAATACCGCAACCTGATGTACGGGTATCACAGGTTTGGACGGGTTTTCTGAAATGACACTGAACCACATCATCCACATGAATCACGAGTCTTTCACGACTCATCCGACCGATTCCGACGCATCCACACCTTCTCATCTGCTTCCGGTAGTGTGACTGCAAGTCTGCACCAACTCACAACAGTGTCAACACAATAGTCGTGCTTCGCCGCCAGTGGGCAAACTGCCACATTTTCGGCTTTCAATGTTGCCACAAGCACTAGCTAAGTCTTTCTTACCAGCTTTTAAATGAGCCCTGACTTTCTGTTCCTTTGGTAGCTATCTGCGAAATCATGGCACACCGCCGGGCCTCTGTTCGCTCCTCACCTCCTCTTCAGTCAGCCACATCCAGTACGACACCGCCTGCACGTCCTGCCAAGAAAGCGGTCCGAAAATTGGTCACCCAAGGCCTGGGTACTGCAGCCCTTTCTCGTCCATCCAAGTCCAAGAAGGCACGCCTCTCCTCAACGGCCTCGTCTATCGCCGATACAGGTAAGTTATTATATATATATATTGGTTGGTTTATAACACATGGGGCATGTAGATGGTGGCGAGGACTCACCCCTGATCATTGACGCTGATACAGAGGAGGAAAAGTTGACCGATGAACAGGAGCTTGGTAGGTCACCATTCCCACTGGCACGCTATTCGTCATTGTACTTACCTGTCCTTTAGAACAACTTCAAAGCACCTGGCGTTCTGCGGTCTATGGCTTCTTCAAGACAAAGGTTCACATCGGCTACGATCAAGGACGCAAGTTTCATTTCTTTCGATGTGCTGCCCAGAGGTGCAAGGGGTCTGGTGGTGTACGGCGATATCAAGACTCAAAAGACCGTTCAGCGACATTGAACTTAAAGAGTCACGCGATTAAGTGTTTTGGAAATGACGCCGTTGCAGCTGCCTTCAGTGGTGGAGACTCTGCAACTCAAGACGGATCCATCTTTGCGGCTTTTGCTCGTCAAGGCCAAGAACCAGTTACTGTCTCACACCGTGCGCATCTGTCAGAGGAAACACGGTGTGTTTATTTTACCTCAACTACCTCCCAGTGGGCGATCACTGATTCAGGGTTTTAGGGCCCACATTGCAAAGTGGTGTGCAGAGAGTAGTCGTCCCCTCTCCATCGTCAACGATCGAGAGTTCAAGGTGCTTATGAAAGCTGGGCGTCCCGGAACGACCATCCCAAGTCAAAAGACGGTTTCGCGCGACATCCAAGCAGCTTTTGACAAGTGCCGGTTGCGTGTTGACCGAATTCTCAAGGTATGCATTCACACGGCATGCAACAGGCGAGCTCAACTTATCTCTTTAGGGGCATTCGGGCAAAATCAATTTTGCTACCGACGCATGGACCTCGCCCAACCACCGGGCATTTGTGGCATGGACAGTCCATCTTCATGATGCTGGCCACGTTTTGGTCTTTCTACTTGATATCGTCGAGGTTCCAGAGGTGCGTTGACCATTATTTGAGTAGTTTCTTTCTCCTGATCATTCAACTCAAGTCCCACACTGGTGTGGCTCTTGCCAAGGCCTTTCATGACATGTTGGTCGCTCATGGGATCGAATCAAAGGTACGTTTAATTATGCTCATTGTCCATGACATCTCATATCTCATTTGTATTCATGTAGATCCTCGCATTCAATGGAGATAACGCGTCGTTAAACGACAAACAGACAGCTTACCTTGACAAACACCCGAATTCGTTCGAAGCGATCAATCGTGTACGTTGCTTCAACCACACAATGCAGCTGTCAGCCAAGGCACTCATCAAGCCGTTTGATACGATAACTACGACACTCGATTTGGATGATGACGAATCCACTGGAGCTGAAGACACCCTCGCTACCAATGGGGATGACAATACCGATGAGGAGGATGAAGGCGAAGAGGTGGGCGGAGATGGGGCTGATGATGATGAGGAGGACTTTGAAGATGGTGAAGACGATGACGAAGATCCTCTGGCTGAGGAGCTTGATAGCGACGCTCAGGAAGAATTGCTGGAAGGTACCGCTGCTGTTCGTACAACGCTCAACAAGGTATGTCATGATATCCGTCCGCCGTCCCTTGTTTAATCTATATGTACTAGATCCGTCAACTATCCTTCGCTATCATTCACTCAACCACCATCGCACTCCCCGCATGGCGTAGGGCTTGTGCTGCACATGGGCTCCATGTCTGCCTCATTCCTCGTGACGTCAAAACTCGTTGGAACTCGTTGTACGACATGCTCAACATGGCTGTCAAATACCGTGTTGCGATAGACGATGTAACTGCAAACAAGAGTCTCAAGCTACGAAAGTACGAGTTGGATGATGAAGATTGGGACATCGTCTCCGATCTCATTCATGTATTGAAGGTGAGGCCAGGCGTACTCGCTATATTTGTAACTCACCGCTTGTAGATTTATAAAGAAGCTACACTATTCTTCTCACAGGACAGCTGTGCTACCATTGCCCACGTTATCCCTACGATGGACCGCATCGATGCGGTACTCAAGAATTATGCAGGAACCAAACCCCTTCATCCTGCTGTCAAGCACGCGCTCTCCTTTGCCTGACAAATCCTCGATAAGTATTATTCGAAGACAGACCTGTCAAATGTCTACCGTATCGCAATGGGTAAGCCACCAATCATTTTATATTTGCCCCTAGCTAAACAAATCACGACGACTTAGTTCTCCACCCTCAGCTTAAACTCAAGTACTTTCAGCAACACGGATGGCAGAAGGACTGGATCAACACGGCAGAAACAATTGTCCGAGAGGAATTTGCTAAGTACAACACCCCGGACGAACCCCTCTCTACTTTGGTACAGATTTATTTTGCTGCCATTTCTGTTTGTGCACTGATTATGTTTCACAGGATGATTCCCCTACTGCCGACGACACAGTCGATTTCTTCGACATTCCAATGCAGGGAATTAAAGAGCCTCATGAGCTTGATAATTATCTCTCACAAGCCATTGAGAAGGTGCGCAACCCCATTGCGTGGTGGTGGGATCACCGTCATGTCTTCCCGAAACTCTCGAGGATGGCCCTCGATTACCTGAGTATCCCAGGTACGCAGCGTGCAGCATTAACTTCTGTTATACTGACATTGTTCCAGCAACATCAACAGCTGTCGAATGCGTCTTCTCTCAGGGCCGACAGTTATTACACTTCACTCGCAACCGCCTCTTAGGGACGTCCATTCGGGGATTGATGTGTTTTGGTGACTGGAGCCGGAGGGACTTGGTCGTCATGTCCGATGTGGTTGAGGCGATCCGGGCTCGTATTGGGCGTAAGCAAGTTCGGCGGAAGCGTCGTCTAAGTGACGTTTCAGGAGAGGATACGAGCGTTGCTGTGTTGTCGGCGTTGACACTGTAACTTAGCCCTTGACTTAGCCACACCGTTGTGTCGTGCGGTACATTGCTCAGTAATTACTTGTCGACTGCGGATTGTAACCGCGGTAATTATATACGGTTGTGCGGTGTACCGCTGTACGTGCTCGAAAGCGCGTGAGTGAGTAAGGCAAGACCGAGAAAGGGATCGGACGGAGGAGGGGGAAGAAAGGGTGTTGTCGCCGAGCCTGAGTGGGGACGAGAGCCCAAATTTTGGATGCCGAATGGATGAAGACTTCCGAGGCGTTGAGCGAGCGAGCAGGTCGTTGAGCAAGCGAGCAGGTCGTTGAGCGAGCGAGCAGATCGTCGAGCGAGGCTCACGACACGCGTATCGATGACGCGAAGGTAACTAAAAGGGGGGGTAAAGGCGACGCGGTGAGTCGTCACGGTCGAGCGGGTGTCTTCGATTTAGACCTGCCCCGTCGAATCGGTACTTAGTCACGCGGGAGAGAGAAGAGGATCGCAAAAGACGCAGGGAAAGAGAAAATGACATTTCCGAGCGCGAGTCCGAGTCCTTATATACTGCGTGTATCTGTAAGTAAGGTGTCGTCGTCGCAAAACGCTAAGTCGAAACTTGTAAGGGAAGGTAGGTAGAAGTGGGGGAAAGTAAAGTGAAAGAGTCCAAGTGAATGCGAGAGACTACGAGAGGCGGACGGACAGTCGTAAGGCTAAGGTAATGTCCCTGGCGCTAGTGGCGTCGTCGGCGTGTACTGTACTCGGGCAAGCGTCGAGATGAAACGGGGGAGTAAAGGAAAGAAGGAGAATGGCGACAAGGAGGTGAAACGAAGAAGGAGAATGGTGACAAGGAGTCTAACTGGTTGAAGGAGAGAGGTCGAAGAGGCGACGCGGGTGGCGTCGACGAGGCGCACTAAGTTGAGGAACGAGGGTGAGAAATGGGCAAGAAAATAAAGAAACGTCGGGCGCGCCTTTGTCCAAGACAAAGAACGCCGCTCTAGACCGCTCAACGGTCGTGGGTGTAGGCATGCACTGAGATCCCGGGTTCTGAGGGCAGCAAAAGTGACGGAGGGATGGAGTGGAGAATGATGGAGAGGGCTTTCCGAGGCAGGCCCCTTGACGACGTCGCGGATGAAGAGTCGTTGAGGGATAGTGGATGATCGAGGGTCGGAATCGGGAATGTTAATCATATTTGGCCATAGAAAGGAGCGACGAGGGTTGAGACGAGATGATGGAGAGACGGAAGAGTGGGAGAGACGAGGCGAGGAGGAAGGGACGACGAACACGAGTTGGTGGCGGTTGGCGATCATCCGCGATAGGAAGTCAGGTCACGTGCCGAGCCGACGAGACCAAAGTGGTCGATAGTGGGTGGTTTTGCGCTCAAGGGCTGCGACGCCCTTACACCGCGGTGTGCAAACACCACAGTGTTTAGGAAAAAAACACGGGTTAAACCCTTCGCACAGGTACAGGTGTCTAGACGGGTACGGTATCACGGGTAGCGGGTGCGGTAAGGGGTAACGTCACCCACGGTGTGACCTGTGTCGAACCCTAGTGACAGCAGAGGGAGACCCGCTTACAACAGTCATGACTGGGGGACCATTTCGGAAGTGGCTGCGTCTTCTAAAGTCTGATCCTGCAAGTCGCTTGCGTTGCCATTCTGTGAGTCACTAGCGTCACCACCCTGTGAGTCGCTAGGGTCCTCATCCTGTCAATGCGTGTCAAGTGACGTAAATTTGCAAAAGAGGTTAAGACCCACCTCTGAAAACACAATGGCAGTGGCTACGTGCTTCACCATATCAGGGATGGGGATACTAACTTGATCCATATAACAGTGCAAGGTGCCAACTGCATGAGTGGTGCTCGCTATGTTGTTCTCTACATCAACCATCTGCTCTTTGAGTGCTTGAAGAGATATTTCATGCTCTTCAATCCTCTGTCTGATCAAGCATTTCTCAATGTGCAGGGAACTATGCTGCAATTGGTTAAGGTGGAAGGAGCGATGAATACTCTGAGCAGACTCTCTTGCAGAAGCACAAAATTCGGGCCTCTAGAGCAAATATATATATATATATATATATCTATATGGGTTATTCCCAAAGGCTCACTTACCAAAGTCGTATCCTTGATGTTGTACTCAGGGTGCAACAATAACGCAGAGCCATTGTGAAACATGGGAAAGGGGTGAAAGCGATGAGGTGTGCCAGCGCCTGGAGAGTGCTGGAGACACCACTTTGGGGTAGTGGTAGCCCTCAATGGGGATGTGTATGGTGATGTTGGTGGCGAGAGTGCTGGGGATGAAGGGAAATGGACTGGGTCTGCGTACATTAGAATGGGTGTGGTGTGTGGTAGGTGTTGACTGTTTGTTGATCGATGTTCATTGGTTACTTACTTGCAAAGGTTTTCTCACACATCTATTCTCTGACTTTCATCGATCCAATGGATATAGACACAGATTTTCTCTGCCCAAAGTGTCGGCGACGCTTCACTAACTCTCGAGGCGTCTTGGCACATTTGAATCACCCAAAATCTTCCTGCTACGACTTCCTGGATGACTATGATGCAATCTCTGCATTTGTTGAAGAAGATACACAACAGCGTGCACAATTTGTCCAAGAATGTTCCCTCCCTACATTCCAGAATCATGTCTCGTCACCAGCACCAGCACCAGCACCTACACATGTAAACACCACTACCACCGAATATCATTCCCGCTCGTCATTTATCTATGGTCAAAAGGCAAATACATTTGAGAGGATTACTGGTGATCGTTTTGCACACCAACGGGTGAACAACCCCTACTATCCTTTTCAAGGACACGAAGAGTGGGGACTTGCCCGCTTTCTTGCGAGATCATCCCTTTCCCAGTCGGAGATTGATGAGTTCCTCAAGCTGGAATGGGTAACACCTTTCTAATCGTTATTCTGAATCTAACTTATAGTTATGTGTAGGTCCAACACCTTAACCCAACGTTCACCTCGGCTCATGCGCTTCGATCATTGATAGAGTCATTACCCGACCCTCCATGTTGGTACTGTGATCAGATGATTATAGAATCATACAAATCGAAGCAACCAATTCATTTCTACTGGTGCAATGCACTAAGTGTGATTGAGTATATTTTTGGAAATCCAGTCTTCGCATCGTACATGCAGTATGATCCTCAAAGGCTTTGGACAGATGCATCAAGGACAGAACGCATCTACTTGGAGTATATGACGGGAGACTTCGCATGGCAATCTCAGGTACAGTTCTCTCTTTTTATATATATCTATATCTAACTCGAGTCTGGCTCATTCCGAAAAGGACAGTCTCCCAGACGGCGCAACTCAACTAGCCGTAGTCGGTGGGTCCGACAAAACCTGTGTCACAGTGATGACCAGAGGACTAGAAATGTATCCAGCATATCTCAGCCTTGCCAACATTGTTTCCGAAGTACGCATGAAGGCAACCAATCACACTTGGATGTGTTTTGGTTTTCTTCCAATTGTAAAATTCGAGGTTCATCCTAGCTTCCAGTTGATCCTATCAGCACACTTATGGCATGCGTGCATGGACAAGGCCTTTGCGCGATGCAAGCGCACCGCTATCACTGGCTGCTTTGTGGCTGATCCTCATGGTCGTCTTCGCTGGTCATTCCCGCTCTTGGCCACTTGGATTGCCGACCTTCCAGAACAACATCTTATTTCTGCTGTCGCAAAGAGTACCTCCCCACAATCTCTTGCCGTTACCAAACAATTTGGTGACACGCAATGTCACCCCTCACATCACGGCCAAGTAACTATCAAGCTCATACAAGACCTTACCTCTCGTGTCGATCCCTGGAATCTTGGCACATTCCAGGATAACGCGAAGGAGCTTGGTCTCAATGGGGTACACTTGCCGTTCTGGCGCGACTGGTATTTGGCCGATCCCTCTTATTTCCTCGTGCCGGAGATACTTCACACTTGTCATAAGTTCTTCTTTGACCATCCCCTTCAATGGTGCATCAATGCGGTCGGCACTTTCGAACTTGATAGTCGCTTCCAAAGTCTCCACCCTCGTGTGGGCTTTCACCATTTTGGTAATGGTGTTGCGCGTGTCCAGCAAATGACTGGTCATGAGCACTGTGATATTCAATGTTCTATCATTGCTGTAATCGCTGGCGCCGTTCCCCCTCATTTCTTGCATGCCATACGTGCTCTGATCGACTTCATCTACCAAGTTCAGTCGGCTTTCCTTACAGACTCTGCCATCTCCAGCTTTGTTGACTCTCTCCAAGAATTCCATGACGAAAAGGCGGCTATTACTGCAGCTGGGGCACGTGTAGGCTCCAAAGGGCCAATCACTCATTTCAACATCCCAAAGCTCGAGCAATGGCAACACTTTGCATGCTCGACGAAGATGATGGGGGCTCCAATCCAATGGACCGCCGATGTCACAGAGTGCCTCCATATAACTGAAGTGAAGCACCCCTTTTGTGCAACGAACCACTGCAACTTTGAAGAACAGTGCGCAAGAATCCTAGACCGGTTGGAGTGCGTGAAGTTATTCGATTTCTTTTGCAATTTTCTTGCAAATGGCGACCTCAAACCTTCAAATCCATTTGTCGCTGAAGCAGCTCTCACTGCAGAACAAGACCTGCACCCGGTGCTTCCACCGGCCGTGGCCACGTGTGAGGAGATCATCATGTCTGAGCGCCCTATGCAGAACTACTTCTTGAAGGGTTTGGTATCCTTGAATTCCCTGGCCGCGTTCCATCTCAAAAAAACACTCGACATCGCCTCCATTTCCATTGGTGAGGCCACTCGTTTGTATGCGTTACAGGACTTTTGGCCGGCACTGGGCGACTTCATGTCTGGACTTTCACATCAGCAACATCGTGGCCGCAGGGTATCTAGGGGCTGCCCTGACGTCGGATTCAAAGCCATTTCTATTTGGTTCTGATTCAGGATACAACTACGCTCTGTCCATGATTCACATGTACTTTTACCAGCGCAAACAGTCCAAGTCCTCCCACCATCTCAGGAACATCCACATGGGCTATGCAACACTGTCTTAATCCATGGGCTTGGGGGCGCTGGGGAGTCAGACGAGTCTGTCCAGGGTTCAGGTAAGTCTATAAAGTCTCTGGTACCACTTGTAAATTCTAATTTTGGACAGTTGCTCAAGTCAGGGTGCTATTCCAGCCAGTTTCGAACAAACAACAAAACAACCTGTTTCTCTGTTACATCGAGAAATTCTCCTTCGCGGGAAGGAGGGCTGAGGATGGGAGTCAACTGGAAGAAGAAAATGTGGATATGTACTTACTGCGGCGACAGTTCCGATCTCAGGTAGTTGGGAATGGTACGAGAATGTGCATGGGGGATATCATCCCACTCACTGACATCGCGCACACTGTGGACCTTGTACCAGTGTACGGGGCCCAAAAGAATCCCGAAATCACAGCCAAAAACTCTCTGGATTTGCCCACGAATTTTTATTTGAATTGCTTTTCAGACAAAGAGACCTACCATACTTTACTTAAGGAGTTTTCATAGATAGTTCTTGTTCTTGCAATGCGATAACAGCGGTTACTAAATGTTAAGGGTCCAACTCTACACATGCTGGGACTACATTCCTTTTTTGTATGCACCATCTGTGATACAGCGTGCAATGTCCAACCAACTGGACTCTGATTTCACACAACGTACAGTACATGCGTCTTACTCTACCCGTTCTACAGTTGTCTTACAATACGCGTGCCGGTGTCACCAGATGGTGACTTACCTCAGGCTGAGCATGCCATGGCACTTCACCCCCTGAGCCAACGAGAAAAATGTAGCATGCTGGCTGCAAGACAACAACTTTCGGACATAGTCTCGGGTACGAGTGCAGCGTCTCGCCATCCTGGGCCTCAAGCTTGGCCAGTAGGACAAGGACAGGGGAAAGGTCACAGTGGCGGTGAGTCTGTCATTGGCCACCATACGTGTTTTTTACACAGCAACTCCTTAGGTCCATACCATTCCACGGCCCCCAAGAAATTCCGGGTTGAACCCATCAGGGATTCCATACGATTCTCAGCTCAACCGCCCCTTGGAGTTCATACCCCTCAGTACAGACGCGACATCATCTCCCAATCCTACAGGCGCTACTAACCTTTTTTATAATTTTACGGACCCCGACCCTACACCTAATGATTTCAATGTGCATAATTTGATGGCAGATTCAGTTCGCAACAATACACTTCCTACCAATTATTCGAGTGTATATAATTCAACGGTGGATTCAGTCCCCGACTCTACCTCCTCTACTGACTTTTCACTTGTAGATAGCACAATGGTCAATTCCCTCCATGATGCCGGTTTCCCAGATCCCACTTCGTTGGTCAACACTGGCCAGAGTGGGACGTCTTTTTTTGATGAGCCTTGTGGCCCTCATCTGGCACATGGTAAGTTTTACTTTCGATGACCCTAACCACATTTATGATGTTGCCATCTCTGCAGCCAATAGTTGCTACGTGCCACAGCAGCCTCTCCGACCTGGAGAAGTGACACATGGTGGTATCACACCACCCTTACCACTTTCGACTTGGAGAACCACTGCCACCAGTGCGGACAGAACTCACACCCCGTCAACCTCGCAAGGCCCCCCTGGTGTGATATGAGTAAGTTGTGTAGGTTTGGATTCAAGTCTTTATTTTATTTATCTTTTCAGAGTATTGGAATGACGACCGACATCCTGGCAAACCGCCATACAAGATGTCCTCCTTACTGGCTCCCTCCTACCCTGACCCCATTCATGGATCAACGCGCATCAAACGCTGGCAGTTCAAGACCTGGTCCCCTAGCCAGGGGACCTTCAGCAAGTACTGGACGTAGCGAGCCAGATCGAGAACTAATCACTCATGTGAAGGAGCTCTTTCGACTTAAACTCCTCACCAACAATGCGATGTGGCCGGACGTCGGCATCACCTAAGTCCACAGAAAATTGGAATGCTGTTATAACAAGTTATAATTGCTAAAATATATTGTAATACACAAAAAACCATTATATCTAGGCGTAGCTACCAGACTGATATTACGCAAGAATAATAACAAACTTATCTTGTCATTACATCCAATAGCAGTATGAGCCACAATAAGCTAATAATGGGGTTACAAATAATATACAATCATGCTACAACAAGTCATATGGGTTGTGGTGACTTATGTGTGATGCTTGTGTTGTGGAGATGTAATTTAGATACAACTGTACTATGCCTGGGCTATGACAAATCATAAGGACCATGGTGACATATTTGTGACACTGATATTGTGAAGATATAATTTGGATACAACCCTGCTATGCCAGGGCCATGACAAATCATAGGGACCGCAGTGATGTATTTGTGACACTGATATTGTGAAGACATAATTGGGGTACAACCATGCCATGCCATGGGCTATGACAAATCATAGGGACCATGGTGACATATTTGTGGCACTGATATTGTGAGGATATAATTTGGATACAATCATGCCATGCCAGGGCCATGACAAGTCATAAGGACCATGGCGACATATTTGTGACACTGATATTGTGAAGATATAATGTGTCCATGTAGGTGTTGTAATTCTCTTATATTGTTAGTTATAAATTTATTTATATTTTTAATTACTATTAGTCATGTGATAGGGTCATCCAAGTTTGCCACATTTGTGCATAAAATCATATACTATTCAATAAATAAATACATGAAATAAATACATGGGACTACTCCAGTAGAAAGGTAAGTACAGTGTTGAACTGGTCATGACGTGGCCTAGAAAGGATTGCCCGTCGCTGTCGCCGCAGTCGTGACAATCACTGTCATCGTCGCCCATCATCCCCTGCCGTTGTCACCCATTGTTGCCTGTCGTGATCGCCTGCTGTCGCCTGTCATTGTTGCTTGTCATTGTTGCCTGTCGTCGTTGTTGTCGTCACATGTGTTGGGACACCCTTGCCATAGATGCGTTGTCCTCGTTATGGGTATGTGGCGCCATCGCGTGCCTGTCGAAGTGGGGTCAGGGTGCCGGTTGACATCGCCAAGGTAGGTGGCGGTGCAGTCGAGGCGGTGACAGGTGGGGGTGGCATTGTGTTGAGGTGGGGCCGAGTTGGCGCTGTCAAGGTGGCAGTTGTGATGAGGCGGTCGGGGCGGTGGTAGGTAGGGATTGCCAGGGGTAACCCTGGGGTTTTCCAGGGCTACCCGTACCCGTACCCCGACATACCCGTACCCGCTACAGGGGTATGGGTTTCAACGGGTCAGGGTATGGGTTCACACAATTTTGGCGGGTTTGAAAACCCGCTGTGGGTTTTCGAACCCATCGCGAACCTGCAGGTCAATAAAGTACTACTAGCCTATTACATCAAAACTCTACTATAATAGACTAATACTAATTATACTATTGCCACTGCCAGTGGGGCCGCGAGCAGAGCCGCAGCCTCGAGCGGACGCATGACCCCCTGGAGGAGCAGTGAGGTCTGGCATGAGACGGCAGGTGAATTCACCTGAAAGAAGGGCATGGGTGGCTTGCCGCACGTGCACACACACAGGGTTGGGCTTGGGTTGTCTGGTGCGTCTGGTTCCGGTGGTGGTGGTTGAGGGATGTGGATATGCTGGTGGTGGTGGAACAAGCATCCACAGGATGGTAACGTCTGGGAGGTTGGGGGCGTTGTGTTGGCTAAGACAGGGGTTGGTTTTTTTGGAAGGGAAGATAGCGGCAGGGACTCACTATGTGCCCGTGAGGTGTACTTCAAAGTTGGTGGAGATGTGGTCACGGATAAAGGCCTTGGAGCGTGTCCGAGTCAAAGGCGGTTCAAGACATGAAAGAAGGCGCGCACCGTGATCTCCTCGGCTGCTGATCGAGACACTGGTCAGTAACACGACTTGGCTTTTGTCAGTCAGTCACTCTGCACAGACCCAAAGCTGACTAGTTCGCCAGCCGCCTCCTTCAGTGGCGCTGTAAGGATAGCTCGGGCTCTGGGTGTATTTTTTCGGTCTTTTCAGTCTCGGTCCGGCGTCACATGGCTGGCTTGCCATATCGGTCGTATCGTCCCACACCAGCTCACTCTTCGCCATCGATCTCAACACCTTCCCTCCTCTCTCCTCTCTCGACATCTCCTTCTCCCTCGCCTCTCATCCCCATGTACCGCCGTCGACACCAATCCCGTTCGCAAGACGCTTCCCAGCCCCCGTATGCAGGCCGCGCCTCCTTGCGCCAAGTGCTGTCTTTGTCCTCAAACTCCCCATTTCTGTCGCACCGCTCATCTCCCTTTGAAGATGTCAAGCTTGCTACGCCCGTTCTCACTGCCTCGGCCCCTTCTGTTTGTTGTCTCCTCGGCTCCTTTGTATCGTCTCACCCATTCGTACCTTACCGTTTGTCTAACTCGATTGATTCCGCGTTTTATCTTGTCGATTCCTTCCCTATGCCACCCTTCTCCTACATTACATTCCCTCTTACTTACTACCTTGACTCGTTCGTGGCTACAGATCCCTTTTGTATTTAAACTCTCTTGATCCTGGCCGAACACACAGCGCCCGGTTGCCATCGTTTTCCCCCTCTATTGCTGCGTGTTTATCCCAGAATTCAGGCCCTACTGTGGGCACTCAAAGGACCAAATATGCAAATCGTTGTCTCGTCTCATCCCGTCTTGTCTTGCCCCGTCTCCCGTCTCACTCCCGCTCCTGCCCTCGTCTGTTCGCTTTCGCATCGGCTCTCACCGTCGCGAACGCTCCGGACTCAGGTTCGGCCTCCCTTCTGTGGCGACAATGAGTCAATGACAACGCGACGACAACAGGAAAGGCCGCAAGCACTGCGACGACAAGGGCTAGGCAGCGGGAGCGACAAAGCGACAAAGGCTGCAGCAACAACAATGAGAACGGGAACGATGACAGACTCTGTATTTGATTCTTTATTCTAGTCGTAATATGTATTGTTGTAAGAATCGAGAAGCTCGAAAAGTGAGTGGGAATGACACCAGCAGCACAGTCCAGCGCGGTGCACACTTCGGCAACCTGGGTGAGTATGGTAAGTGTAGCTACAATCAACCCGCCACTAACCCGCCAAACCCCCACTGCAGGTACGGGTACAGGCAGGGTTGCCACGACGCAACCCGTACCCGTACCCGGGGTACCCTACCCGCTACCCGGCATGGGTATTCAAACCCCTGGGCAATCCCTAGTGGTAGGGGTCGTGACGAGATGGCCACGTTGTGGCGGCTGCTGAGATGCTGGGTGGGTGGAGGCGGGGGTGGCAGGTGTGTCGAGCAGTGGCGACGTGGCGACATCGAGGTGCGGATAGGTGCGGGTGCGGCAGTTTTGAGGTGACAGCGAAGTTGCTGCGCCTGGGTGGAAAGTGAGTGAGGATGAGAAAAGAAAAAAGAAAAAGTGCTTACCTTAGAACAAGAACCGCAAGACGGCGGCAGTGGGTTTGCGTGCACACGCATGAGCATCAGGCAAGGTGGGGTTGCCGGGTGGTCTGATGATGTGGCTGCCTCTGTCCTGGGGCCGCTCAATCAGAGGTAAAGGATAAAGAAAAAAAATTACTCAGCTTTGGGCCCGTTCCTGCGAGAGTGTGAAGATGGGTGCAAGGCGACACGTGACAGTAGTGAGACAGCATCAGTGTACGTGGTGCCGTCACGTGGCTGTCGAGGTGGGGTCGGGGTGCCGGTTGACGTCGCTGAGGTGGTGACAGGTGGGGATGGCGTTGTGTTGGGGCGGGGCTGAGTTGGCACTGTCGAGGTGGCGGCGGCGGCGGCGTGGTGGCAGTCAAGGTAGTGGTAACGGTCGTGACAAGGCAGTCGAGGCGGTGGTAGGGGCCGTGACAAGATGGCCAGGTCATGGTGGCCGCTGAGTTGCTGGGTGGAGGCGAGGGTGGCAGCCGTGTCGAAGCAGCGGCGGCGTGGAGACGTCGAGGTGCGGATGACGGCCGTGTCAAGATGGCAGGGTCTTAAGGGGGGTGGTGAGGTGGCAGGTGTGGGTGCGGCGGTCTTGAGGTGACGACGAAGTTGCTGTGCCAGGGTGGAAAGTGAGGACGAGAAGAAAAGAATAAACAGCTTACCTTAGAACAAGAGCTGCGAGACGGCGGCAGTGGGTTTGCGTGCCAGCTGAGGTGGGGGCGCCGAGGTGGTCTGATGACATGGCTGCCTCTGTCCTGCGGCCGCCTGATCAGAGGTAAAGGATATATATAAAAATTACTCAGCTTAGAGTGTGAAAACGGGTGCAACTTGAAGGCGACATTGTATTCGCATGAAGGAGGGGAGGAGGGGTGGGTTCGAGTTCGAATTTTGAACAAGTTACGTTGGCCAAGTGGCGCACTTCCCCACACCACAAATTAAACTTCTGCCTGGAAGTCGCAGTCCACACCATTTTTTTTCTAAGTCAATCTAGTGTTGCTGCCAGGGGTGAGCTGATGTTCTTATATCTCAGGTAATAAAATAGATGAAAATTTGAACATATTTAGGGAGTTAGACCAGATCAGGAGACAAGGGGTCCTCTGCCAACTCTAAGCGATCTGATCAGTAGTTTCCAACTTATTTGAACAGCTCAGTGACTAGTGCTATAGCAGCTCAAACTGGTATTGTTAGGATCTTAAGAAATAAAATAGCTAAAAATATTAAAATATTTGGGGAGGTATACATTCTCAAACGCCGAGGGGTCCTCTGCCAACTCTAAGCGATCCAATCCACTGTTCCTGAGCTATTTGATATTAGCTGAGAGGTGTCAGCTAATACCCTTCAGCTAATGTCAAATAATGTAGGAATGGTTGATCGGATTGCTTAGAGTTGGCAGAGGATCCCTCAGCTTTCTTCAAAAGCCAGGTCCCTAAATATTTTCATAGTTTTAGCTATTTTATTCCAAAAGATAGAAAATGCCAGCTCTGAGCTGCTGTAACATTATTGTAAGTATGCTCAGGCTACACATTCCTTTCCTGTTACACCACCACTGGTGTTAGTCCGACTTGGACTTCAAAAGGGCATTTACAACTTAGCGAATATTTGAATGCTTTGTGATGACATGATCAGTCTCAAGTACACAGCACCAGATGAGGCATGTGACTCTGTAATACACCAGGATGTCTTGGTCACTGGGTAGGTCTTCAGGTGACTTGCATGGGAAGGCAAGTGAGGCACGCGCGAGAAATGAGAGAGAAGAGTGGTGATTGAAGAAGACCAGAATGGTGTTTCTGGTCTTTGACTCCCACTATTTATACATAAAGAGGGTCGCTTTAAAGCTCCCCTTGAATCTGTACTACTACTAGCAATAATAGCTCAAACCCTACTATCACTGTACCAGGAATGAGTCATGTGGCCATACTGGCATGTGATACTGTACTACACTGACTGATCCAATGTCCATGACACATTACTACTTACTAAGGGAGTTATAACTACATAGTAAGCATCCACTTCTCCAATCGTGACATTTCCACACTCTCATCATGCCAACCATTTAGCCCACTCTGATCACACCAATCATTGACTTGGAGCTTCTTTATTCCTTTGCTTGTCATTGCATTATCATCCTTTTCCTAGAACACTATCACATGAAGACCATGAGCCCAACATATATAAGGAGGTGTTCCTCATTACCTCAGACACAGACTCCTACTTGATACCACCTTCAACTTCCACATGCTAGTACTCTAGAGAGAATCTCCCTTTCTGAATACCCAAAGTTCACATTCCACCCTTGACCTGATTTAGTGTTGCTGGCCATCACCTAAGTCCACAGAAAATTGGAATGCTGTTATAACAAGTTATAATTGTTAAAATATGTTGTAATACACAAAAAACCATTATATCTAGGCGTAGCTCACAGACTGAGATTATGCAAGAATAATAACAAGTTTATCTTGTCATTACATCCTATAGCAGTATGAGCCACAATAAGCTAATAATGGGGTTACAAATAATATACAATCATGCTACAACAAGTCATATGGGTTGTGGTGTCACTACAGTCCTTATGGCTTGTTGTAGCATGATTGTATATCATTTGTAACCCCATTACCAGCATATTGTGGCGGCATTCACTACTGCCCTTGGTGTAATGATGAGATAAGCCTGTTAATATACTGTTATAACATAGGAGCCACATATGTCATTGGTGTATATGTATTATAACATATTGTAGTGATTACAACTAGTTATAATAGCATTACAACTTCTTGGACAAATACTAGGTGATGTGGCATGATTGTATATCATTTGTAACTCCATTATCACCATGTTGTGGCATTCACTACCCTTGGGTGTAATGACAAGATAAGCCTGTTAATACACTGTTATAACATAGGAGCCACATATGTTGTTGGTATATATGTATTATAACATATTGTAGTGATTACAACTAGTTATAATAGCATTACAACTTCCTGGACAAATACTAGGTGATATGGCATGATTGTATATCATTTGTAACCCCATTATCAGCATGCTGTGGCATTTACTACCCTTGGGCGTAGTGACAAGATAAGCCTGTTAATATACTGTTATAACATAGGAGCTGCATATGTCGTTGGTGTATATGTATTATAACATAGTTATAATAGCATTACAACTTCCTGGACAAATAGGTGATGGCCCGCTGGCTCGTGTGCCTTGTCCATCCCTGAGCCATTTGATCATGCATGCCTCTGCGTGATGCACAACTTCATACAAATATTTGCAAGTTTGAGGACATGTCACCATTTAATAACTAAGGCTGCATGCAAGTGTAGCATGTTCAGAAATGTGAAAGGTGAACTGCCCTGGTTCTATATTCAGATAAAATTTCCTTTTTAGAGGGTTCTGGGGGGTGGTTCAGCTCAGCCCCTTGAAAAATTTTACCGACCCCATATGATTTTAAATTTTTGACCCCCCTTGCCCTCTGGTAATTATAACTTAATTGTAATATACATTTCTCAATATATCTTGAGTATTCTATCTATACATTATTTGGAAACAGTATGTACATATCTTTACCTTGCACTGGATGTAACAATGAGATAAGTGTGTCACTATACTGGTCTTATAACTGTGACTTCTAGATGTGCATGGTCATGCATATTATAATTTATTTATAGTAGAGTAACAGTAGAGTGACAATTGGGTTGTAACAAATGACCATTTGGAGTGAGTATTATAATTTGTATAAAGCAATATATTGTAGATACCAAGTGGTAAGGGAGGTTATGCCAATATCACAAAGATTATAGTGGTCTTGGGATAATCATAACATCTGTAAGTTATTATATCTAGTTATAACTTTCAAGGGGATTAGGTGATGATTGACATGTTTGAATGGTCACTTACCATCCACGACCATAGATGCGTGCCCACAGTGTTTCGAGCTTGGCATGCAAGTATGGGTTGTTGAGGATCTTCTGTAGGTTGAGGTCCGCAAGAGACATGTACAACACCCTGTAGTTAGCGACCTCGAACTTCACCGGGACAAACACCCCCGTTGCCCACTCTTCTAGCACACAGTGAAGCTGTAATGTTACGGATCGGACTGGCGGAGCGCTTCGGCCCGGAAGTGGACACTGACGTACAAGGGTATGACACCGTGTCAGCAGTATATAGTCATGGACTTAGTTGATCAGTCAGCCGGGTAAGCTCCAGCGCATGTGATTATGTACGATACGGCTCGGATCATGACTCACTACTAGGATAGCTGTACTAGGGTTTGCTCTACTTACGCTATAGGCTAGTAGTACTTGAAGCGGCGCTTGAAAGCCCGCGCATACTTGTATAAGTAGTTCCGAGAAAAGACCAAGAACGGTATCTTGGTCTTCTTCGAAATACCACTCTTCTTATTCTCATCTACGCTAGAGGGAATCCTCCCCTCGAAGTGAGTCGTCCGGCATATCCCCTTAGACCAGGGATCCCCGTGACTTATCCCGAGTCCCCCGCGGGCAGTGGAATATCCTTTGAACACTACGTGCCATCGAGTGTTCCTTTACCTCAACGAACGAGTCGCACGCCCGTACACCTCCTTCTACGTCGTCGATCACGACTCTTGGGACGACTTGAAGATCCTTGCTGATCCACCTATCGGAGTCCCACAAGGAGACGATCTTCACGGATACAAAGCAGGACCAGAGGAATGTCTATTTCCTCATCCAGCTCATCATCCCGAGACCCCTTCTAACCGACTTTACTACTCGAATCGGATCGCCACAACCCAAGACGCCTAAGTCAGGCAAACGTCCGTGGTAGACATTACATTAAGACCAAGATCCCAATCGTGGCCAATCCAAAGACTACGAGAGACTACTGGGTACCCTTCAGACCCTACTACATCGAAAGGCGAGGAGAACGCAACGTACCCAAACGATATCTGGAGACAGCATTTTGGAAAAACGACGCAGAGGATCCAGGCTACGTCACCTATTACATCGACAGAAAGGGAACCACTCAGATCATCGCAGTAGAATTCAACTTCGAGAACACCTGCTGGACCGAAATACGCTGGAACGACCTCAATAACAAATACGAAGTCATCAGACCAGCCAGCAAAAGCCTCAACCTCGACATCCTACAAAGCAACGTAGTAACAAGAGATCAGTGGGGATTAAGAGACGGAGAAGAAGAGGAACCCGCTCGCTCCCCAACACCCAAAACACCAGCACCATCCCCATCTCTCGCCAGCAACCCAGAAGAGATCCGCATTATTCAAGATCCAGTGGAAGAAGCGCACCTAGAACTAATCGCTGAGTCCATCCCTACTATGTCAGAAACAATCACACAAGTTGCAGCCAGAACTGCACTATTCGCACAACCTACTCCCCGACAACAAGGCGGAGGACCACCACCCGGAGGAGATCCCGGAGACCACGGCAATGGAGGCCATGGAGGTGACGGAGGTGACGAAGACGAAAACCCCGCAACTCTGAACTTCAACAATCCCTTACCCGAAACTGACAAATTCCTCGGGAAGGAACCAAAAATATTCACTGGAAATCGGGACGAAGCAGAACCATTCCTATCCCAATAGAGGCGGTTCGTAGGAGTCAACGCCGCAAACCGCAGCATGAAGGTCCCGTACATCAAAGCAATGATGTTCCTCACTTACATACAGGGGCCACTCGTTGACGAATGGGCCACCGAGACCACAAAATGGCTCGAAGAACGACCTGACAAAACCGACCATGGCTATGGAGCGGAGTCGAACTAGCATTCAAAGGACAGTTCCGGGACAACATGGAACAAGACCGTGCAAGACTCGAACTAGACCGAGGCTTCAAGATGACGGGGACGGACATTGATAGCTACGTCACCAAGTTCGAAAAGCTAGTTCGACAGGCTAAATACCGCCTAGACGAACCGCTAGTCCTCGACAAATTCACCAGAGGAGTTCCCCATGATCTATACCGCAACGCCTATCAATTCCACAGCCCCACAAACTACCAACAGTGGAAGAATGCGCTCATAGAGCAGCAGAAGAGATATCTCCACGTAAAAGCAAGGGTGGATGGATTCGGAAGGAAACCCCAACAACAACAGCAGCAACGACCTCGCCAGAACCAGCACGCTCGATTCCAACCTCCCCAGCGACAACAAGGATGGCAGCAGTACCGAAACCATCCTGACGCTATGGACACAACTCCAGGAAGGATTCGCGCTCGCCTCGCAGGATCAGAAGATGCAGATCCGCACAACGCCATGCAGTGGAGGAACGCGACTCAAGGAGCCCCTCCTTATGCACCACGAGGGGGTTTCATCAACTGAGGGAGAGGAGGCGGACGAGGGGTGATAAACACAAGGGACGTAACCTGTTACAACTGTAACCAGAAGGGGCACTTCTCACGAGACTGTAGCCAACCCAGGAAGGCATACAGAGGTCGAGGGGCCATACATAGAAGAATGTCCCTACAGCACCTCAAAGCGTAGCCGAAGAACCCCTCATAGACTGGACGAGCCAGTCAACGGCAACAGGGGATATACTTCCAACACGGAAGAGATTATGGGAAGGATCGCGGCACTGCCAGAAGAAGAAAAGGAGACCTTCATAAAGAGTATGATGGGGAGGCAGGATTTTCAGAGCGCCTGAACCCAACGGCCTGGGTGAGGGCTTCAAATTGTAACTCGTCGTTTATAACGCGCTATCGATCTATGCATGTCCCAGTTTCGATACGCACGAGTAACTTCAAGGCCGAAAGAAAAGCACTAGTGGACTCCGGAGCCACTCACAACTTCATACATCCGGACTTCGTCAAGAAAATGAGCCTAGGAACTCAAGAGTTAGAAAGTCCCCGCAATATTTGGAACATCGACAGGACTCATAACCAAGGGGGGAAAATAACCCACTTTGTGGCCCTTAATGTACAAACTGACGGGAAGCTTAAAGATATCCAATTCCTGGTCACCAACGTCGGAGGCGAAGATCTCATCTTAGGATACCCATGGCTCGCCACCTTCCAACCAAATATACACTGGGCCACCGCAACCATGGATACCAGACAGTATCCAATCATCATATGAACGGTTAACCCAAAGAAATCATTCGACCTTATAGCTGCCACCATAGACATTCGACGACTCGTCGCCAAAATAGACGAGGAGAACAAAAACAAAATCGTGCAAGAGCTAGAGGAAGAATCAGCGTGTATACGCACCACGGCAACGGAATTAGCAATATCGGCGCATCAATACACAGAGAAAAAGGAAATCCCACAGGAATACCAACGTCACGCCAAGGTATTCAGTGAAGAAGAGTCACAACGCTTTCCCCCCTCTAGACCCTGGGACCACGAAATCGAACTCAAACCGGACGCACCCGACTCTATCAACTGCAAAATCTATCCCCTCAATCAGACGGAAGACAAGGCATTAGATGCATTCCTCGACGAACAACTCGCTAAAGGGTACATCCGACCCTCCAAGTCGCCGTACGCATCCCCATTCTTCTTTGTCAAAAAGAAGGACGGAAAACTACGCCCCGTACAGGACTACCGTGAACTCAACAAATGGACCATACGCAACCAATACCCACTCCCGCTCATACCCGAGCTCATCGCAGATCTCAGCGGTGGCTGGATATTCTCCAAATTCGACGTCCGATGGGGTTACAACAACATCCGAATTAAACCCGGGCATGAACCCAGAGCCGCTTTCAAAACCAAGCGAGGGTTCTTCGAACCTCTGGTAATGTACTTTGGCATGACAAATTCCCCGTCCACCTTTCAAGCCATGATGAACTACATCTGCAAGCCCCTTATCGACTATCACGAAAAGAGAGGGACCGTCATTCGGGTCTACATGGACGACATTGGCATCGCAACTTCAACCACGGAGCAGGCACATACAGACGCAATACACGACATACTGGACCTATTGGAACAACACGACCTCTATCTCAAACCGGAAAAATGCACCTTCCACTCCTCATCCCTCGATTACCTGGGGGTAATCATTGAAAAGGGGGTGATTTGCATGGACCCTGTCAAAGTTTCGGGAATACGAGACTGGCCAGTCCCCAAAACCGTGAAACAGGTGCGATCATTCCTAGGTTTCTGCAACTTCTACCGCGCTTTCATCCGAAACTTTGCCACGCACGCACGACCCCTCAACAAACTAACACGGAAAGAAACCGATTGGCAATGGGGAACGGAACAACAACAGGCATTTGACAAACTTAAGATTATAGTCACCGAAGAACCCATACTCAAACACCCAGAACTGGACATGCCATTCGAACTAGAAGTAGACACATCGGGATACGCAGTCGGAGCAGTGCTCCTTCAACGCGCAACAGACAGCAAACGACACCCCATCGCCTACTACTCCAGCACCCTCAACGAGGCGGAAAGAAACTATGACATATACGACCTGGAACTCTTAGCCATCGTCAAGGCGCTACGAAACTGGAGACAGTACCTAGCGGGATCCCCGCACAAGATCAAAGTATTCTCCGATCACATGAACCTACAGTATTGGAGATCCCCGCAAAAGATCAGTAGGCGAGTAGCCAGGGAAGTGCTCGAACTCTCCGAGTACGACATAGAAATTCACCACATCAAAGGGACAGCAAACGGACGAGCAGACGCCTTGTCTAGACGACCCGACTACGACCAGGGAGAACGCGACAACGAACAGATCACGGTTCTACCAGACCACATCTTCGTAAGAGCGGCAGAGATCGACACCACGGACAACCCCGTCCGCACGCCACAGTCGACGTCTTTGAAATGCAGACAGCCAATCCCGTCTACACCCAAGATGAAAAGGCAATCCAGAAATGGGTGGACCGCATCGACTAAAGAAAATCGAGGCACTGGTACAAAGAAGGACGCCGCGTAGTCACGGGGGACCAACACGAAAGGCGACACATTATACAAGCCATCATGACCCCCCGTACACGGACACCCGGAATAAGCGAACCATCCAAATGGTGGAAAGGTACTACTGGTGGCCGGGGCTGAAACAGGAAGCACAAGACTATGTCAAGGATGCGCGAACTGCC
>JAKELI010000691.1:0-24157 GCA_021525025.1 Lactarius hengduanensis
CGACGCGCCCGCGCGGCACTTTGCCCGGGCAAAGTCGAGTCAACAATCGCCCAGATCACACTTTCTGGCGGGGGGTGACGGGCAAAGTACGTCGAGATCACGATATTCGCCCCGCCAGGTCACATTTTCGAGCCATCAGATCACGAAAATAATCATGCCTTTTGGCGGGCGCTTCGCCTACTTTGCCTGGCCGCTTGGCCTACTTTGCCTGCACCTAGCACGACTTCTCCCAGGCGACTTCTCCCAGCCTTCTCCCACCGCGTTCGCCCGAGCGCCCGAGCGCCCTGGGAGACCGTCGCTCCCGGTGGTCACCGCGCTTGGTCATTGCTCATCGCTCGCAGTCGCTCGGGACTGCCACGCTCGCTTGGTGAGTCCTCTTGTGGTCATCGGATTGAGAGCAGACGTTGATATGAGATTCCTAGCCACCCCTCTTCTCGTCGCCGCCGCCGACGCCGCCACGCACCGGCCTGCTTGGTGCGTCTCTCTCTCTCTACGCGCCGGCCTTGCTTACTCAGACTCGGTACACCCTCCTCTTGTCACCCTCCTTTCGTCGCCATCGCCTCCCTCCCTCCCTCCCTCCCTCCCTCTCGAACCTCTCGAACCTCTCGGAACCGCTCGGCGAAGAGACGAAGAGAGCAGATGTCGCCAGTGCCGGCGCTCTTCTACTATCGGATCGATGACAGAGACCGACTCGGACTCGGTTGTCCTCTCCTCTCACAGCCGCCGCCGCCAA
Source organism: Lactarius hengduanensis (assembly GCA_021525025.1). NCBI lineage: Eukaryota > Fungi > Basidiomycota > Agaricomycetes > Russulales > Russulaceae > Lactarius > Lactarius hengduanensis. Next base: position 734 of record JAKELI010000691.1, read on the forward strand.
TCCACACCACACCCCACCGGCGATCTCTCCCGGGCGTGGGCCAAAGCCCAAGATGCGTCATCTCTGCAAGAACGCGCAGATTCGCGCGCGACTCGTCGAAGACTCTGGAGACCTCGACACGATTGAAGGTGCGTATCCGAATAACCTCGTCTGCTCAAATAGCCTATCTCAACCATTTTCTTGTGCCTCAAGGCGTCTCGTTCTCGTTCCAACTCCCCCCATCGCCCGCGTGGGCCTTGGCCTACTTTGCCTGCACGCTTGGCCTACTTTGCCTGCACCTAGCACGACTTCTCCCAGGCGACTTCTCCCAGACTTCTCCCAGTCGACTCGGTCTTCTCCCACCGCGTTCGCCCGAGCGCCGCGCGGCGTGCGCTCCTCGCTGGTGCACCCCCGCAAGTCCAGCAAACCCAGCTCGACTCGGAGACTGTCGCTCCCGGCGGTCACCACGCTTGCTCGTCGCTCGTCGCTCGCGGTCGCTCGGGACTGCCACGCTCGCTCGGTGAGTCCTCCTTGTGGTCATTAGATTGAGAACAGACATTGATATGGGATTCCCGCCGCCACGCGCCGGCCTGCTTGGTGCGTCTCTCTCTCTCTACGCGCCAGCCTCACTTACTCAGACTCGGTGCTCCCTCCTCTCGTCGCCATCCTTCTCTCCCTCCCTCCCTCCCTCCAGAACCTCTCGGAACTGCTCAGCGAAGAGACGAAGAGAGCAGACATTGATATTAAATTCATAACTGTCCCTCTTCTTGTCGCCAGCGGCGCTGGTCTCTGCTCGGTGAGTCCTCTCACAGTCGCCGCCAATCCGATCTCTCCCCTCATCGCCCGCGTGAGCCAAAGCCCAAGATGCGTCATCTCTGCAAGAACGCGCATTCGCGCAGGCTGCCGCCGAGCTCGCTCGTGCGACTCGTCGAAGACTCTGGAGACGGTGCGTATCCGAATAACGTCGAATAACGTCGTCTGCTCAATAGCCTATCTCAACCACTTTCTTGTGCCTCAAGGCGCCTCGTTCCAACTCCCCCCATCGCACCGCGTGAGCCAAAGCCCAAGATGCGTCATCTCTGCAAGAACGCGCAGATTCGCGCAGGCTGCCGCCGAGCTCGCTCGTGCGACTCGTCGAAGACTCTGGAGACCTCGACACGATAGAAGGTGCGTACAAAAGCCTTCTTAAGATGTATCCGAATGACATCGACTCTGGCATTCGCGCGAACTTGGCGATGGAGGGTGTGGAGGCCTGATGAACCTTCCTGTGGTCTCAACGGCGGTGGTCAGAGTATGTAGGATGCACGATTCATTAACAGCCTAAGGTAGCCTACTTTAATGAGAACAATGCGAGAGCTAAGCTATGGTACCGTAAATACGAGTCCGAGCGGGAGAGTAGAGTATGTTAACGTGTTTAATAAAATAAGGAGGCATCAATCCTCCTCCATTGGGGCACCGTCCCCAGGAGGGACGGACGCCACTGTCGATCGGTCATCGTCGGTGCCTCCCGCGGCCGCAGTGGGGTTCGTTTTGTTGGCTGGCTTTGCTTCTGCTTCCGGCCTTTTGGTTGGAGCTCGCGATGGAGCTGGGGAAGCGTTCGGTGGCCGCGCAGGCGCAGGCCTTCCAGCTCGTGGATGGCTTGCAGTGCCGTCCTGCCGTTCGCCACGCTCTCCTCGATGCGCCTGATAAAAAATTGGTACTGGGACCACTTGCGCCGGGCCTGGTGTGAAAGCGATGAGTTGGCCTCGTCAGCCGCGCGATCATCGACGCAAACGACGTACATTCTCATCGTTCCGGGGTCGCCACGCTGGGAGATGGCCCTTCATTGAGCGCACGTCCCTGCGGCAGCCCCACCGCGCGTCCACGAGTCTCAAGGGCGGCCGTTGACCGACTCCTTCGATCCTCGCACCCTCGTCCCAGGACTTCCAGAGGGACAGGACGTCGGGATACTCGCCGAGGCTCCCTGGTCCCCAGCAATCCCACAGGAGAGTGGGCTGGGCGACGCGTTCGAAGATTGAGTGCCACCCACAGGTCGCCGGAGTGAACGTTGGGTATTGCGCGTGAGACTTGTCGGCCCCGTTGCAGAACGCGGCCGCGGAGGGGAGGATGATGTCGAATGGGGTGGGAGGAGCTGTCGGTCCTGGCGAGAGCCTCAGGATGTTGAAATGACAGTTGTTGGTGTCGATGGCGACGACACAGAGGTCGTTTGGGGCAGGTGTGGGCATGGCGGGCGTGTTGACGACGGGGCGATGTGCGGTTCCAGCACCCACGGGACCAGAGGGAGGCGGCAAGGGGCTGGGGACACCAGGTGCGCCGGGAGCGATCTGGTGCTGTTCGTGGAGGTGGCCGTCATCGCTGGCCGGGGTTGCGTGGTGCCCACAAAGTGTGCACGGCAACGACGGCAGTGACGGGAGCCTCTCCAAAGTCGAGCTGGCAGCCCGAGTGGCCGGCGGCGACGAATCCAACACACCTTGCGACGCGCCCAATCGCTTGCGCGATGGAGAGAGGGACTCGGTGAGGTGCTTGAGGACGTCGAGCTGCACTGTATGTCCATGCAGCGCAGACGCGAAGCCTTTATTGTGCGCTGCGATGGACATGAACGCCGTCTGCGTGTTCGCCTCGGAAAACGTAGAGGCGATGACGGCCTCTTCTTCGAGCTCGCACTCCGTGCCCGAAATGAGGCCTGGCCAAGCGTCGAGGAACTCCTTCGCGCCAGGGCACGCGAAGACCTTCATGCGACGGAAGAGGCCGCACTCCGGGAAGCGTTCGTGAATCGCGCCGCACACCTGGAGGGAGGGAATAAGCTGAGGGTCACGCGAAGAGAAAAACCACGCACCCGCCAGAAAAAGGGACGAAGCTGCTGAAGCAGCTCGAGGAAGTTGACAACCCCCTGGTTCACCCGTGACTCGGCTTTCAGGTTCGCGAGCGCGTCCTCCACAAAGGGGAAGAGCTCCGTCTGAAGCTTGCCCGGCACCGGAATTCGGGCCCACGGAACGTGGTAGGCCTCGCCAACGTAGAAGCCCGCGAGCGCGACAACGGCCTGGTAATGCGGGCGGTCAAAACGCCGGCTGTGCTTCATAACGCGAGCAATGCACTCACCGACTTGGGGATCTTCGCCGCGTACACTTCGCGACGGGTGTTGCTCGCCCAATGGCCGATCCCGTCGATCTCGTCCATTGTCACGCTAGAAGAGGAAGTGATTGAGCACGCGGCGTGCTTTCGAAAGGCCGGGACGCACCCCATTCCTCGAGAACAGTCGGCATCGTGCGACGTGCGAGATGGAGCTTCTTCTTCGATTTGATCGTTGTGGCCCGAGGAAGGTCGTGTACATCTTCCGGAGGGTGTCGGGACTGCACGGGTTTCCGACCGTCTTGCCAACATCAGCGTGACCTGCAACAGACCATCGTAAGTGGGCCGGGGAGGAGGGAAGCTGGGGAGACGCGTTGGAGAACGCCACGTACCTTGCGCCACGTCGACGGGCACGACCAGTCCCATCCAGGGATCTTCGCGCACAGCGCCTCTTGGTCGAATACGAAGTGGAGAAGGATGGCGAGGGCGCCAATCGAGCATCGCAGGGGCTCGCGGTGGGGAAGGACGAAGTTGTAATCGGGCTCGCGTTTCTGGAATGGAGTGGCGACCGGTCTGAGCTCAGGGTCAAGCCGCACAGTCGGAGGGGGAGAACACGCACCCCGGGTTTCGGGACCTTCGTCTCGTAATAGAGCGAGAGGACGCCAAATAGATAGCGGCCCACGCCAGGCCGGCGACCGTTGATGGGCATGTGCTCTGGGACGGAGAGCTGGTACGGCTGGAGGCAGTTCAGAAGCAAGTTGACGAGCTCGTCGCCGCGGTTCAGCGTGGTGCACTGCCAAGTCCAGCTAAAGTGCGCCTTGATGATTGAAGGCACTGACACGAGCGCTGTCCTCGTCAGCGTGGAGCAAAACGTGTGGATGAAGGACGGGCGACGCACGCTGATCGAGCCGGGTGAATATGGACCTCGTGACTTGTTCGAAATGCTCCAGGAACAGCTGGGAGTCAAGGATTGTGTTTTCGCTGATGTCGAAGTCCTCATGCCTGCAAAAAAAGACCGAGGTCAGCGAGCCCCTTCCGTCCCGGGGGGTAGGCGTTCGTACTCGAGCTGCAGGCGCTGCGCCTCCACCATGAGTGCTCGGTAGAAGTCCGAGCTGCGGTTGGACGACGCCGGGCGGTCAGCATCGAGCGTTCGGTCATCGTCGACCTGCCGACGCCGGACGCGGCCCAGCATCGTCATAATCTTCTTGAGGGAGGCCTGCGTGTGATCGTGGTTATCGTGAGCTCAGCTCGCGTTCATGGGGTCGATGTCCACACTCACAGACGAGAGCCGCTGGCTGTTGTGTTGATCCTGGCCCGTTGTCGTCAAAAGCCGTCGAGTGGCCGCGTACTTGAGGTACGCCATCGAGTGATCGGCGTCGACGATGACATCGCGGATGACCCCCGCCGTGATTGCACTGGGGACCCATTGCTGTTGTCGGAGGCGGACGTTCAGCAAACGGCGGACACGAGTGGGTGGTGGGCTCACCTTCCAGAGCGAGAGCACGCTCTTCTCGGTCTGGCGCCCGCTCTTTCGCCGGGCTTGTAGGATGTAGTTGTCGATCTGTGCGCGGAGAACCGGTCAATGTACGGCACCATCGGAGATATGAGTGGGCACGCTGCACTCACCCAGGCCTTGGCAGACGAGACTGCACGATCGGGGTAGGGGGCGTCAGAGAAATGAAATGGTCGCTGAGGTGACGAACCTGGCGTGGTGTCCATTGCAGCGGGAATCCCGCCTCCATCTTCGCTGCCGCCGCCATCGCCGCCGCCGCCGTCGTCGTTGTCACTATCGTCGTCGTCGTCGCCGCCATTGCCGTTGTCTCGCCTCCGTCTTCGCCACGTGCCGCACTCTTGAATGACTCTTCCAGCTCGCGTGCGCCCTTTTCGGCAAGCTCGGGGCAGAGCGCACGCTCGCGGTCGCATTTGAGGGGCGAGGCTTCGAATTTCGCGTGAGCATAGGGCCAGTGGGGCCGACGGGGAGTGGAAGAACGGACTACTCACCTTGCACCCGAGGAGGAGGCGTCGTGCTCGTCGAGGCGAGCGATCAGCGCTCCCTTGATTCCCTCCGACTTTGAGGCCCCTCGTCGGCAGGCGTCCTTCAACTGGGCGACAGAGCGCTTGGAGCTGAGGAGAGTTCGGGTCAGCAAACGGGGTGGTCCCCGTGACGCGGCCAGCTTCGACTCACTATGCTAATCGTCCTCCATCAGTTGCTGTTGCGGTCAAGGGTGTGTCTGCAAGCGTGAGCGTGAGGGGAGCGCGACGAGACTGGCGCGAGTCGTAACGGCTCACCACGTGAGACCCGGGACCTCTTCTGAGTTCGGGCGGGGCCAGAGGCAGGCTCCCTGGCTGCGATTTCTTCACGAACTTGGCCTGAGGATGGGGCATGGTGTCAACGAGCGGTCGAGCACGAGGCAGGTGGGAGAAAGCGGACTTAGCGCTGCCACGTTGCCGTCACCAGCGACAAATGTGGAAGGTGTCGCCGGCGCTGGCCGATTGGATGAGACACGGAGAAGCGCGGGGTCGATGACGGCGTTGCAGTTTCCGAAGGACATGGCTGGCCAGCAGCGATGCGATGCGATGGCGGTGCGGATGCGAGATATATGCTCGTCACTGCCCACCCCTGTCTGACCCAATGACTCAGAAAAAAATCCGCCCCGCGCTCGCGCGCGGATATTCCCATTTTGGTAATGTGGCGGATTACCCTATTTGGGGCGGTCGACCTCTTTTCCGCTGTTTTGCGGGGCACAGTCGAAGTCACAGCGCGTTCGTGATTGGCCCGCCAGATCACATGCGCCAAACCGTGATTTGCCGCGTCGGACTTCGCTTGATCTTTCTAGGTCCTAGAACATACTAGTACGCTCACCAGCTGGCCCTGGTGACCCGGTCACCTGACCTTGGTGGCAACCCTCGGAAAATACATCCCCCTGGTGACAACACCATTGGTTTCTTAGGGGCTCCTCCCATTTTTGGCTCACCCACTGTGTTTGTTGCCATTGTTGCCAGTCTCCTTTATGTAATCAATATCTTTCTTGAGTCTAGGGAGGTGTGAGGTGTTGAAACTGGTCGCGCAGGCCTCAGCACGGTTCCAAACCTCGTACAGACGTCTATCTGATTAAGGGATGTGTCCCTCTAAATCCGCTAAGTCCGCGTGTAAGTGCAGCACCCCCGAGAATGCCAGAGATGAGCCACTTGGGCTCGACGGAGATCTGCCGCGCGATGGGTCGCGCACATCGCTGCGCGTCACGAAACATCGTGGAGCTGCCCACCTCTGTGTGCAGCACGCTTTTATAGAGTACCTGAGCGCGCGCGCGAATGCAGCACGCTGGCGGACACGGGGGGCTCTACTGGAGAGCCCCTGAGCCCGCTTCTACATCGGGAACTTGGACGGCCAGCCACCGTCCCCATTTGGGAGCGGTCGTTCCAAGTGGGCGTGTATTTGGTGACACCTTGCCGCTTAAGGCACCTATCACCGGTGTCACCAGGGCGTATGTTCTATGTCGCAAGGGGAGTCGCAGCATCGCTTGTGCAGCATTTCGTTTGTCTGTTGCGTGTGGCCATTGTCTCGCTCAAGCCTGAGTTTACAGTACATCAACCTCAATCACGTGGGCTCTAAAATTGACACTGCTGGCCTAACAGATTATCGAAGAATAAGAATCTACACTGGGGTCTACGGTCAGACTACGGGGTACTCAAGTCGCAGCCGTGACGCAGCCATGACAAGCACCCTCGCCTTGGCCTTCGCTCGCTCGCTCTTTTCGCGTTTTTTTACTTGACCGCATTTTAGATTTACAGGGTAAATACCTCGCGCCAAGTAAACCGTCAGTGTATTCTGGCTCGGAGAATAACTCGTGGGAAGTATGGTGTTCTCGATTTGGGACATTGTGGAAGACACGGTCGTTCCGTTTGATCAGAATCAAAGGCAATTAAGCTACAGAGAGCGACCCACGTGTGCTCGGAACAGACGCTCACATGGGAACCAGCAGCAACACCGACACTATCCCCAGTCTTCAACATCACTAGTGCTCTGACCTGTGGTGGTCGAAACGCAGTGCCAGATGAACTCCAGTCGTTCCGACCAAATTAGGCCTTTGGGAGTGGAGATCTCAAACTCATACGTATGTGTGACGTCATTGTCAACCTCCTAAGTTGGAGTTCAACTGAACCACAATCATCTTAGACAGTCACCACAAGATGTCGACCTCTTCAAGTAATCCAGATGTCGGTAAGGCGGCAGCAAACGCAAATGAAGGAAATAAGGGATCCAGCGGGCACCACGACGTCGAGCAGGGTGACTTGGAGACAGAGAAGCAGCGCTATTTGCCGAACTCACGGGAAGTGGACTCGTTCAACAATGGGGACCTCGAAGACGAGCCCGACGAGTATACCCGCCTACTCAAATTCATCGACATCGAAGCGAAGAAGGAAAAACGTGGGGGTGATCGCGATCATGGAGACGGTGAGGAAGAAGAGACACGGCGGCTCTGGTACATGCCTTGGAAGAAGGTCACCGTGGAGGACACAAGGGCTGGCAAGGTTCCACAGAGCTGGCTCGACACACACATGTCCCAGGGCCTGTCAGAATCCGAGATAAACGAGAGACGTGCCCGGTTTGGGTACAACGAACTCGAGAGGTACGCCACCAGACGTCAGCACTCGGAGTCGGAACACTCATCCTGCCATATGTAGTCCCAGAACCAATCCCATTATCCAGTTCGCTGGGTACTTCCGTGGCCCAATTCTTTTCGGTGCTTTGCTCTCTGGGGCTAGCCTTTCAACGCTACTAACATCATACCGGCAGTCATGGAACTGGCTGTGCTCCTTGCAGCCGGTCTCAGAAGCTGGATCGACTTTGGTGTTATCGTATGTCCACCTTTCAACCCCCGTTGTCTTGCCTGACGCATGACGGTAGATCGGAATTCTTATGCTCAACGCTTTCGTCGGTTGGTATCAAGAGAAACAGGCTGGAGACATTGTCGAACAGCTTAAGGCAGGGATTGCCATGAAGGCCACTGTGCGCTCCTACTTCCCTTACATCGCTCCCTGGGTTGCCAACAGTTTCCGTGGTACATAGGTCGTTCGTGGGGGAAAGGAACAGGAGATTGAGGGTCGCGAAGTCGTTCCTGGTGATATTGTTGTTATTGAAGAAGGACAGACCATCCCAGCCGATGGGAAGGTAAGAGCATGTGCTCCACCTCGTCAGCAGGTACTCACCGACGCGCATTCTGGTAGATCCTCGCAGAGTATAGTGACAAGGACCGCCAGAAAGCTCTGTCGATTGTCGAGAAGCGTAAGAAAAACCAGGGTGACGCAGGTTCGTCAGTAATGCAGCGTTGAGGCTCATCTTTATTTATTAGGTAAGGCCAATAAGTCGAGCAGAAGCGAAGGATCAAGCGGGGATACCGCCGGAAGAGATGGTGAAGCCTCTAGCGATAAGAATGACGAGAAGGGAGGAAGTGATGACCAGGATGACGAGGACAAGCGAGGTGTCGATACGGGCCCGAGTATCCTTTCAGTTGACCAAAGCGCGATCACAGGCGAGAGCCTCGCTGTTGACAAGTGTACTTTTTTTTCTTGCCCGTGTTTGCACTGTAGCTCACTTGAGGTGTGCAGACATTGGGGACACGGTATACTACACAACGGGTACCAGGCGTGGTAAATGCTACATAATCGTCACCGACATCGCGAAGGAGTCATTCGTCGGACGGACTGCAAACCTTGTCAACACGGGTACAGGGCCGGGGCATTTTCAGCGCGTCATGTCGAGCATCGGGACTACTCTTCTCGTGCTGTGCGTTCGTAATTTTGTCAAACCGTTGCAGCCAAAAAATTGAGAGAAAATGGGTATTCAAGGGTAATTATTTGGCTATTGGCCGTCTGGATTGGTGGCTTCTTCCGTGGTGTCAATATCGCGACTCCGAAGGGAAACAACTTGCTTGTTTACACGTTGATCTTCCTGGTACGTATTGCATGTCAATCGTCGTTGCAGGGCGATTACTCATTAGTGGTCACATGCAGATCATTGGTGTTCCTGTCGGATTACCCTGTGTCACCACCACAACGATGGCTGTGGGCGCTGCTTTTCTCGCCCGTAGAAAGGCAATTGTGCAGAAGTTGACCGCCATCGAAAGTTTGGCTGGCGTGGACGTCCTATGCACAGACAAGACAGGCACGTTGACCGCCAACCAGCTTAGCGTGCACGAACGTATGTTCGCGTCATCGTCTGGAAGTACGCGATTTTGATTTGGGCGATTTTGTAGCTTGGGTAGTTGAAGGTGTTGACTTGGACTGGATGTGCATGACCTCGCATTCTCCAGGGTTCGTCCGTCTAACGCAGATATTGTAGGCTCACTGTCGCTGTCTTGGCTTCTTCGCATAACGTCAAAGCATTGGATCCGATCGACAAAGTGACCGTCGTTACTCTCAAGGTACGACTACCGCATCTTTTCTACGGTACCATTAGATCATGACACGCTCCTTTAAAGGACTATCCTAAAGCTAAGGAAAACCTGAGGGTATACTAGGTGATGCCAGCATGGCTACGCAATGCTTACGACTCTCGTATAGGGTGGTTGGGTCACGCACAAGTTCGCACCATTCGACCCTGTCTCAAAGCGCATTACTGCCGAGGTGGAAAAAGATGGCAAGCGCTATACCGCTGCCAAAGGTGCACCAAACGCGTATGCTCTTCTCCGTTTGCGTCGACTTTGTCAGACTTTTCCTCTAGAATTCTTCGCTTGACAAACCCACCCGCAGAAGTCCAAGAGTTGTACAAACATACGATACAGGAGTTTGCCAGACGCGGTTTCCGCACGCTCGGTAAGTCGTCCCTGAGGTCTACTAGCTTGTCCATCGAAAGACATACTTTACCCCGCCAGGCGTAGCTTGCAAGGAGGATGATGGTGACTGGAAATGTCTTGGCCTTCTCCCAATGTGACTTCCTTTCCTTTCCCTGCTCCGCTCCCACCTGAGTGAGACAACCGCGCAGGTTCGACCCTCCTCGCTTAGACACGGCCCAGACGATCGCTGAGGCTGGCGATCTCGGAGTGCGCGTCAAGATGCTCACTGGTGATGCGGTTGCAATTGCGAAGGAAACTTGCCGACAACTCTCGCTTGGGACCAACGTGTACGATTCTGAGCGGCTTATCACGGGCAGGGACATGTCCGGATCGGATGTACGTATACCGACCCCATAGGCAAAGCACCACTGATTTAGGGCGGATAGATACATGATTTTGTGGAAAGCGCGGATGGGTTTGCAGAAGTCACCCCGGAGCATGTAAGTCTTATATTACATATCCGCTCATAGACCGACTGTTGGGACGTTGTACCGGATAGAAATACCAGGTGGTAGAGATGCTGCAGAATCGCGGGCATCTGACCGCTATGACAGGCGATGGTGAGTGCCTTTTGAATGGCCGTGGCTCGCATAGATCCGTCAGTTTCTAGGTGTCAACGACGCGCCATCTCTGAAGCGGGTGCGGTCTGGTCCCTTTCCTGCCGCGTTCCCATTCTGACGTCAGAATAGGCCGACTGTGGTATAGCTGTCCAGGGTGCATCGGACGCTGCTCGTAGTGCTGCGGTAAGCATCGTATCATAATCAGAGTGACGATTCCCAACGGCGTAATTGGGTCTAGGATGTCGTATTCCTTGACGAGGGCCTTTCCACAATCATCACAGCAATCAAGGTCGCAAGGCAGATCTTCCACCGCATGAAAGGTACGAGCTTTGTCTTCCACTCGCTCCCGTGGAATTAAGTATGCGCGGTCGCAGCTTATATTGTGTACCGCATCGCACTCTGCTTGCATCTCGAGATCTACTTGACGTTATCCATAATTATTCTGAACGAAACGATCCGGGCGGACCTCATCGTGTTCATTGCCCTATTCGCAGATCTTGGCACTATTGCGATAGCTTACGATAATGCTCCATATGATCGCAACCCCGTTGAGTGGCAGCTGCCAAAGATCTGGCTTATCTCTACTATCCTTGGGGCGCTGCTAGCCGCAGCTACTTGGGTATTGCGTGGCACCCTATTTTTGGACGACGGGGGATCATCCAGAATTGGGGAAGCATTCAGGAGATTCTCTTCCTTGAAGTCGCCCTTACGGAAGTAAGTCTCGGCGCGTCATACACCGACTGTCGGTGTTATAGGCCGATAGACTGATACGTTCTGGCGTAACAGAATTGGTTGATCTTCGTGACCCGCGGAACGGGATCTTGGCCGTCGTGGCAACTCGTAGGGGCCATCCTCGGGATTGACATACTTGCCAGTATTTTCGCTCTATTCGGGTGGATTTCTGGGCCAGAACCTCACAATGGGTCGGTACAGAGATACATGTGTCGGTTCTTGTGTGGATTACATGGCGCTGATGACGGCCTGATAGCCATACCGATATTGTCACAGTCATCACAGTATGGGCGTTTTCATTTGGCGTCACCATCATCCTTGCACTGGTCTATTCTTTGCTCACACAAGATTTCGGTTCGCTGTCTACTCTCTATCGATGTTATGATCTATCTGACCGGGGAACGTGGCACAGTTCCTTGACAGGCTCGGCAAGATGATGGTGCGATTGTGTAGGTGTTGTAATGGAGATTTTAGCTGATAGAGTTCGCGTTCGCAGCGTGGAAAGAAGAACGAGAAGCACGAAGACTTCTTGGCCAATTTAAGGCGTCTCAACTTGTCCACGAGATGATCGGCAACGAGGACGTGTTCCGTTTCCAGGAAGGGTACGTTCTTTGCCTCGTTGTTATGACATCTTGACCCGCATGTGCGACTTGGAAGTCACTAACGATTTTCTAGTCCCGATGCCCGTGCCACAAGGAAGTCGGCTGCCGCATGAACGCTGGTATGGGAACAGAAGCTTGGAGGGGGTTCTTTGAAAGGTGTCAATGTGTCATAGTTATCTAGCGAACTTTGTCGATCATACTTGTTGTTCAAGTTACGAGTGTATATTATAGCCTGCGTTCCGGAAGGAGTGGCCCGCCAGTCGAATGCGTCGCTCATGATGCTGACCTTCTAGTGAGTCGGCCATCGCTGCCCCCCGCCTGTCGCCAGTGAGCGCAAGCTTGAACATCGCTCGAAAAGGAAAGTTGGGTCTTGATCGTTGTCCTCGTTGCTATGGATAGCGTAAAGGCGGTCCCAATATTGCTTCCTATTGCCTGTCGTTTTGGTGCGCAACGATTTTGGCCCTTGTTCCAAGCCTGCCAAGTTCCTGATCCCATCGAGTATAGTTGCGTCTGACCAATGGCTTGCGACTCAAATTGACGCCAGCTTGAAGATTTCGGAGGTTAAACGATACCTACTCACGAAGGTATATAACACCGGTGGCACAACCAAGGATTATCTACTCTCACGGACCGCCCCGTATCGCCCATAACCTTCGCTTCCTCACTCCTTCCTACGCCCAACTCCTTCGACAACAGCACAGAGGGCTCACATGAAGATGACCGCTGTGCAGACTCTGAATTCCGCCTTTCAGAGGCCACCCGTCAGCCAACACGGGCTCCAGGCACCGAACCAGCGTATTGCCTCCCCCACCGTACTGAAGAGCCGGTGGAGCCAGTGTCGCGCACCGCAATGCTGCCCCCACACCACTATCAGATGCTCGCGTTTTCGACGGGCCAGCTTCCTCGAGGACGATTACTCGCTTGCCTGGTACGGCCTACGCCCGCACGAGCTGCTAGAGCTGCACCCGCCCGATACCATGGTGCGGCTCCCACGGGAGATCATGCTCGAATATATCCAACCTTATCTCGAACTTGACTTGCGCGCGCTGCGCGTCGTTGTCAATTCCAAGGACGCACAGGTACTTCTCACCTGCAGGACATGTCCCCAAATAAGATCAGGAAACCAAAGGACCTTTCGAGCGAGTCACGCGGCCCGTCGGGTGGTGCGGGTGGCCCAGGTGCGCCGCCGTCAATTCGCAAGCGCAGAAAGATGAAGCTGGAATGGCGAGACCGGTATCTGGTCATCCGCCAAGGCATGCTGAGCCTATTCAAATCGAGATCCGTGAGCCGTGGCTACCGGTGTATTCGTTTGTTTGAGTTTTATATATTGACGAAGGGGTATGCTGCGTAGGATCTTACCCCGGTACACACGTGCCTGCTTTCGTCGCTCACGACCTTGCGTGGGCAAGAAGACGATATCGTACAAACCGCTACGGCTGCTCTTCCAAGTCCGCACATCGTCTGCGCCAAGTTTCGTGTAGAGGTGTCCACCCTCAACGTCCCTGATCACAAGTCTCGTCTTCGCCGACCGCTGAACAATGGTGTGAACCTTGGTCCGGCGGGTCACTACCGCGCGAAAATGATGGCGAGGTCTGCGGAAGGCGTGACTCCAAAGAGAGCATCAAGCAATGTCCCGGGAGTATAGAGGAGGACAAGCCAAGGGCAAGCAGCATCCCAAGGGATGATCAGCACGAACACAGAACGCCGGAACAGAGGAATGAGAGTCTTTGGGATGAAATCAACGCTGGTGATGGTACACAGGGGATCTGGCTCATTCTGGACACGCTGAACGAATTTGGTACGTCGTCTGGGCCTCCGACCAGTTGGTGTCTGACCTCTTCCTCTCTTGCCAGCGCTCTCACACCTTCTACGAGTACTACACCGATTCTGCCCAAACACCGTCAGCTCTACCCTTGATCCCGAAGTACCTTCTTCCGGATCCTTCCCTTCCTTCTTCACCCTCTTCACCATCTCTGGTACTTCCACAACGACCACCATACCCCTACCCTGAATGGCGGATCGAGGTTTCCCAACGTGCACAGAAAGCAGGGCTAGGGGACGTAAGCGAAGCTATGAGTTGGATTTTGTGGGGAGGATTGCCCGAGGAGCCTCCCGCTCCGAAGCCCAGTGACCCAGAGCTGCGCAAGAAAGGCTTATCCTTGCAAACAGAAAATCCGGATACAGTCCCCGACCTTGACGCGGACGGCGACGATGGCGATTATGAGCTCGAGTGGGACTGCTGGCCAATGGACCTCGCGCGGCAAGCACGGAGCGGTATGGACAAGCTTATTGCAGTCACCCCTGAACCACCGTCTGCGCATGCTCTCCAACCCCATGAGCGCTTCAGTCTCGCGCGGTCAACCTCCAATGTAAGCCTGTCTGTGAAAGTTGCGCCCGCCCCGCCCACCGTACGCCACGAGCTCCTGTCCTCTGCAAACATGGACCTCCTTTCCGTCGACTCTCCAGCACTCCTCACAGCCCCAAGCGTGCTGCCGTTCCATAGCTCTGGAGTGACGACAAGCACGGTCAGCGTTGGGGGCGTCGTGCGCACCCGCTCGCTCATGGCGGTCGACGGAGGGCGCGGGCGCGGGGTCGCTCGCGCGATGGAGGTTCCCACCGATCTTGGTGGAAAGTTACGTTCTCTCGGGAAGAAGGTCAAGCTGAAACAGACGCGCGAGGAGTACTCGGGGAGCACCAGCACCACGTCGTCAACATCCACGCGCAGCTCGGGCTTCTCGCCAACAAGCACCGTCAGGTCGACGGTGAGCGTACCCGAAGGGAGAGTGCCATCACCGAAGCAGTCGTTGGTGTCCTGCACCGCGACGCCAGGCGGTGGGCGAGAAACGGCGTCGATGCCAGTCACTGGAGCCACGAGTGCGACGACGATTCAGCCCGCGTCCACGCCGTTCAAGTGCGGCAGCCGAGCAGCACCCTGTCGCCAGCGATAGGGCCGGAAGGACAACGGGGTTGTGGCGCCCGTCGCGCGGCAGAGCATTCAGTCCCGGGCGGCCGGCGAGCAAGTTCGACCCCGCGCCGGATTTCGTGACAGGATAGGGGGTACGGCATACATGCGCGCTACTCGGGGTTGATGTTGACGAGATAATGGACCGAGCATCTTCACATGTACGCCGCTGCAAACCGCTTTACGATATGATCCGATCCTTCTCGGCGCGTTGCTTACTGTATTCTGATTCTCTTCGCCGCTACTAATAAACTTTCTTCCTCCTTAGTATAAGTGGTCCAAGTGAGGTCTCTTTTGTTGATATCGACCCTGGTTTGGCTAGGAAGGCTACTCATACACGCTACCAGACACGAGTAGATTTGGGTTATGACACGTGGATGTATTTTGCAACCATTCCTTCTGTGCTTACTGGCAGGCTGTACCGTGGCCTGTACAGTACAGTACTTAAAAGGCGTAGCCTGATATGCAAGTAAGTAGGTGTCTTATGTTCGCTCAACTATCTGGACTTGAAGGGTCTCCGCGAACGCACTATGATCTCCAAAGGATCATCCAACCTGGCTAGCGATCACAGTTTACCATGGTCGCTGGACAGAATGGATTCTATATGGGCTGTGTCGAGGGTGCCAGAGCGCAGAAGGAGAAATCGTGGTCACGGCCCCCTCTAGAGCGGGCTGGTATATAGACGGCTTTGGAGTCTCGAAGGAAGGAGGCCGAGGCCGAGTAGCTTCTCGGCCTGGTGTTTGTTACGGTCGGCGAAGAGGCGGTGGGTGGGTGTGATGCGATCAATGCGTCGCGTCGCGCTTTTCTAGTTCAGACTCGGGCTGGCCACCGGCGCTAGAGGAGATGTTCCATCGTGCGGAACTCGTACCCGCATGCCTATCTCGGGCCAGTCCTTTTTGAACCGGATGGCGACACGATATTCCCCGACAGATGCCTGGCCCACATCCTGGCCCACATCGCTACAGTAAGTTAGACGGAGAGCGGCGGAGACCGTGTGGCGTGAGAAGGCCCTAGGACGGGTACTGGGGGGTGTCGATGGTGGAGTGGCCGCTGTCAGCAAATTATTTTGATAACGGATCAGTCTAGTCTAGCAAGCGTGATGCTGTCCAATGAGACAAATGCACGTCAACGGCGTCGGAAATACTTTCAAGATTTCCTCGCTCGTGGAACAGCGCAAGGGTCGTCACATCACAAAGGCAAAGATCTCTCTGAATCCGCTCCAGAAAATAGCGTGCGTATTCCTTGAGAGATAACATACGCACATGTACTACAACGTCTATTCAGAAATACTGCACTCGTACAAGGTCTTCCTCCCTTTTCTTTCACGTGCACACCATTGCGCATGCTAGCAGTCGATTATTCCTTCCTAAATTTCTGGTAGTAGTGGATGATGCCAGTTGTCTATACGTAACACGTCGCACTTGAGAATCGGACCCCCGATTACGAGGTTTTATTACTCACCGAGCTGTCATGTCCCTTGACATCTTCTGGCTTGTCGAGCTGCGCGAGAATTTTCTTCGCGAGTACCTTTCCAAGCTCAACACCCATTTGATCTAGACGAGTGGTCAGCACGAGCACTAGGGGGTGGCGGGGCAACTATACCATAGGAGTTGATGCCCCAAACGACCCCCTGAGTGAAGATCTTGTGCTCGTACAGAGCAATCAGAGACCCGAGCGTTGCAGGTGTGAGGAGAGGGAAGATAATGCTGTTACTAGGGCGATTGCCCTCGAAGACTTTGCTCTTGATCAGCGCCTCACTTGCGTTGGGGCCAACTTCCGCGCGGACCTGTTCCTCGGTTTTACCAAATGCGAGGGCTTCGGGCTGCGCAAAGAAGTTAGATAGCAGGATGCGGTGATGCAATGAGCCCCGCAAAGGGTTATGCGACGTGGCGGGTGCAAGGAAGTCTGCCGGAATAAGCTTCGTGCCTTGATGGACGAGCTGGTAGAATGAGTGCTGGCCATTAGTCCCGGCAGCACCCCAGATGATCGGCTACGGATCCATGTATAAGTCGATGATCTCATGCATAGAAAGTATTCGTACGCCAGTTTGGTAATTGACACGTTGACCCCCCTTGGTCACAAACTTGCCGTTTGATTCCATGTCTCCCTATTCGAAGGGGTCAAAAAAAGCCAATAACCTCAGGTGATAGGGGCTTGCCTGTTGGAAGTAATCCGCAAATTTGTGCAAATACTGGTCATAAGGAAGTAGGGCATGGGTCTGCGAACCTGGGGCGGATATCAACATCACTCTAATTACATTAAGAACGAGTGAAGTACCGTAAAAGTCGTTATACCAGATCCCGACGACGGCCAAGAGTATAGGAAGGTTATTCTCTAGCGGCGTTTCTCTGAAATGCTTGTCCATGTCGTTCGCGCCGCGAAGGAGTTCTTCGAACTTATCGGAGCCAATGACCAGTGCGATAGACAAGCCTATGGCGCTCCAGAGAGAGTAGCGTCCGCCGACCCAGTCCCAGAAACCGAACATGTTTTCCTTGGAAATGCCGAAAGCGGTGACTGCCTTCTCGTTCGTAGAGAGAGCGACGAAGTGCTTTGCGATATGGGACTTATCCTTCGCGGAGGTAAGGAACCATTCGCGTGCAGACTCGGCATTGGTGATCGTCTCCTGGGTTGTGAACGTCTTGCTCGCGATGATGAAGAGCGTCGTCTCAGGATCAAGCTCGCGCAACGTTTCGGCGAGATGCGTCCCATCGATGTTGGATACGAAGTACGGGGTGAGGTCACGCTTGGCATAATGTTTGAGTGCTTCGGTAACCATCACGGGACCAAGATCGGAGCCCCCGATGCCAATATTGACGATGGCGGTGATGGACTTCCCAGTGTACCCCTTCCAGGCGCCGCTGCGTACCGCATCACTGAACTCCTTAATGTGCTCCAAGACTGGAACGACTTCATCGACTCCTGGCTCGGAGATCTTATACTCACCAAAACCACGCAGCGCGACATGAAGAACAGCACGATCTTCGGAGGTGTTGATGTGCTCCCCGGCGAACATCTTGTCGCGGTACTCCTCCACACGCGCTTCGCGAACCAGATCGAGAAGGGTCCCGAGGATGGGCTCCGTAATCAAGTTCTTGGAGTAGTCGAGGAGAAATGTATTAGAAGGGTTGGACGAGGCGACATATTCTTTGGAGAATTTTAAAAAGCGGGCAGGATCGGAAGCAAAGAGGTCCCTCAGGACGAGGTTTGTGTGTTCGCTGTCATACAGCTGCTGGAGTTTCTTCCAGGAGGGATATTCTAGAGACTCGCCTCGTCAGAAAGGGGGGCTATCGAGTGCGATAAGTGTCCTACCGGAGGCGAGCTTTCCAGACATGATGAACGATTAAGTATAATTGGTGGGAGATTCGAACGTCAGTTGCTCAGCTTCCCTTACTTATATAGGAGGTGATGACGCCTATTGATGGCCTGGTGACAGTGTCTATTAGTGGTACCAGGCCCTTTGGCCAGGCCCGGTATCCCGTTTACACCCGACCCACCACTTGTATGCTACGGTATAATAAAATTTGATATATCAACCGAACATGTTCACGCACGCCAGACCCGAAGTCTTGAACAGTAGATAGATCATTATTGATCATTCTTCGTTATCTAAACGCCAATCCGTACACGCGGTCACGTGATGCGAATATAACACTCATCGCGTCAGCATATCATAGATCTCATCAGCATCAGCCTTCTCTTCAGTCTCTGTGATGCCCAAGACAGAGGGCTCTGTCTGGTCCTTCGACCTTCGCTCTTACAACCCGAATGACCTCTCAGACTCCGAATCTGACGATGCTCTCCCAGACAATTTATGCTCAGACGGCTCCACCCTCGTCGATCAACCTTTGAGTGAAGATAACGATACAGCAGTATTCAAACCAAATCCCTGGTCTATAGCGAAAATAAATGCGGCGTCACGTCTTGCGTCACATTCGGCTCAGAAGTACGCGCTCTGTCTTTGAACACTCCAGGCTAGCTGCGCCTAATGCGCATATAAGCGCTCTCGAGCTCTGGTTGACTTTCGCATTCCTGACGCTCAACCCCAGATCACAGGAAAGTTACGATGTACGCAAAATAAGCGAGATTAATAAAGCATACAAGAAGAAGCAGCCTCAGGGAATAATTATCGATTACTTGAAGAAGCAGGCTCAACAGCCGTCCGCGAGTAAAGGTTCGGGACTCAGGCCTCTTGACGCACCTTTATATACAAGGAAACCCGAATATCTTTCTAAAAGTTCTACGCTTTCTGATCCTTTCCCGGCTGTCCCGGGAAATCGGCATCATCTAGGAAAGTGTGGCTACACAAAAGCGGTCGACAGCACCCGTCGGCTACGCAATGCTCCCTGTGACGCAGATCCTTTGTCAACGGGTCAACGCGCCATTCACACGAAGACGGCCTTCTCTTCTAATGCTAGGGCTGAGTCAAGGCTCTCAATCTCAGGCAACTGTGCTACTCAAAGCTCTGGTGCATCTCGGTCTGGTAGCCTGTTTCAGTCAGTACAGGAGTCATCGACCTGGGCCTCTATCGGTCAATCCCTATTAGGACCATGTATCGTGGCATCGGAACACTCCCCGAGTGTGCTTCCCAGAGCACTCATTCCTCCCCAGCATCAAGCTCTTCCGCCCTCGGGCCCTCCCTACAGAGGACCGGATGTCTCGAGCTCGCTCATTAATCAAACCTCGACCTCTATCCATGATGACTCTGGTGCCCCATTACGCACGTGCTTACCCTTGGAATTTCAAACTCAGAAGGCCACCCTAGCCAACGCAAACGAGAGCCCAGCCCACCTATCAAGCCAAAACCGGGTCTCCATAAAAAAGGCCACAAAGCCAAGTATGACGCCAAGTACGGAACCGACTTCCTGGACATCACCTGCAAGCTCAACGCACTCATCTTCGACCCCATTCGCGCCTCCACATGCTTCAACCCACATGTATGCGCAAGAACCATCGGTAATAGATATTCCAAGTATTCGTCATAATATTGTGGATCAGCAGAATGCGTTTCCAATCAAGAATCGACAAGGTGCGCAAACGAAGCTCTCTGAAGCTCGTGCGCCACAGCCACAGGAGGGTGTTCTCCCCAACGTAGAGTCTAGACCCCGTAGCCAGTCAGCTGTAGCTGTTCCGGCTTCCCAATCGAAGCCCGACTTCCAGTATTGACACACCGACGTATAAATGCCATTTATACTGCGCTCTCGCTTGCATGGTAATTGTTATTCCAGCACTTAGCTCCGCACCGGCGTTAGAATGTCTACCGGCAATGTCGCGAACCCGGCTCGAAACGGACAAGCCACCTAGATTTACCTCCGTTCACAAGCGAGGACCGACCACAGGCCTCCCCGCGCCCGGGGCAGAAATCGTAGGCGCCTCCTGTCTTGCCCTCCCGCACACAGGGGAATCTGCGTACAACCACCCAGCGTTGCGCTCGTCCGTCGACGATGACGCCGAATGGTCAACGCTGCCAAAGCGCAATCACCGGCCCCCGTCTGCTCAGTCGAAGAGCCTGATTACCTCCTCGGCAAAGTTCCTCCTGCCCACTCGAACGCGTGCACCATCGCCGACAGAGTCTCACGAGGTGGAACGCGGGGAAGCGTCCTCGAATCACGCTGTATCACCCCCCGCCGCGCACGGCTGCAATAGACCTCGCTGGTCTCGAGGGCCGATACGCCTGCGTGCGCAGTGCCATGCGCAAGGTGCGTACCCCCCATATTCTGCATCCGGGCTCTTGTCTTGGACGAAGCGTGCACGGTGGCAGGCCAGGCTGACAACGGTGTCGGGGCAGTAGCGTCGCCGTGCGTCTGCGGCGGCGTGGGACGCGCTGGGGCTGCCTAGCTGCGGCGCAGTGTATGTCAACGGGGAGCGCGACGGAGATTGGGATTCTTGTCTGGCATGGACCACCGAGCGAGAGTTAGATGGTTGGCTTGCTCGGTTTTCAACTGTGTAATAAATCATGGGTTTTGTGCATTCTATGGCACAAGTAAGAATTATCGACTCAATTGTAGAGTACCTGAACACCGCCCCTCCCTCACGCCTACTCTTGGCTATTCCTCACGTGTCGAGGCGAGTAAGTGCGCGTGGAAACCCTATGGTGTCCGGGGACAGAGGTAGCGTTCGTTGACTCTGTAACCGGTGAGATAACGCGTCACATCGGCTCGAAATTTGGGGGTGCTTCGCGTAGGAAAGTTGCCAGTCACCCGGACTCCTCATCTTCTGGGGAGGGTGCCTGTCTTCCATTTATCTGAAAATAGTCGATAGACGTCGATAACGGGTCCACCCATACTACGAACACTGGCTAATAATTCCGATAAGGAACGTGTGCTGGTGTCGTCCCCGTGGGTTTCGACAACGATCCAGGCCAAGATAGGTAGCTCTTCGAACAATTGTAGAGTATCGTGAGTCATCGAAGCAGTCACCTCCGAAACGAGAGCACTTGATATCCAGAGCGTTTTCATGCTAGGAAACTGCGAGAGCAGTTCCTTCCACAGGGTGGGGTCAACCTCCCCGTCGTGCCACTGCATCGGCAACTGATTTTGGTGATATTCCACGAAGAGGTCCTCCATGTTAGTGAAATTCGGCCTCAGTGCGCGACAAATCTGGGCCGCCGACGCGATCTGAAAATCGAGACGGGCACACGGAATGCGGAGGCACAGGACGTCTTTGGGTGAGGGCGAAATCACGGGTGACGCGGAGACGACGAGGCCCTCTGGCCAGAAATTTATGCGGATTCCATCGAATCCGAATCGCTTTGTCCTTCTCAGAAACGCGGAAACTTGGGGAATGGCGTACTTGAGCTGATGAAAGAGGGTAAACGCGAGCTCGTAGACGGCCACGGCGTCGAGGCTAGTCACGAGTGATTCCAGGTATGTGCATGCACCGCGAAAGTGAAACCTCTTGAGATGAGGAAGCGCTACGCGGTCGAGCGTCGGATTTACATCTCCCGCGAGGCGCCGATGATGGTTTGTTGACAAAAACCCAATGTTGAGGTACCGCAATTGGGGCATGTTTTAAGGTGCACGAGGAGTTCTCTTGGGGGGAGATGTGACAAATCTGGGATGCCGTCGAGGACGAGGCAGCTGAGACGAGTGGGGGAAAGTAGGAGGGAAGATAATGAAGGGAGGAAGACCCCGATCATCATGAGCGTACGCAACCTCGGCGAGTGGCCCTTGAGGAACACGTCGGGGAGCACGAACCCTGTCGCTCTGTCTCCAGTGTCGAGGTAAATGTGTTCTATGCAGGTGCAACTGACCCGCGTCCGACGTCGCAGCTACGATCTTGCGCCAGGTGGAAAGCGACAAACGCAGTTGCAGGGAGTAGACGCGCTCCAAGTGTCGAAGAAGGGCAACAATGTCGTCTTCGTCGTCGCCCTTGGAGCTTTGGGAAAGAGGGCAAATCAAGTCATAGTGGAGATTGAGCGGCAAGAGCGGCGAGCGCTCGAGCGAGCGCGTGACGGAATCACCTCGTTGATGCGAAATGTTCTTAAAAAACAACGTGGAGTCGTGATTCCCGAAACGGAGCTCGCCGAAGAAGTAGGACGGCGAAGAGCGGGTGACGCCATCCCATTTGCTACAGACAAGCGCCAGGGTCTGCCACCAGTATCTGTGGCCTCCAGGTTCGGAGAAGACGCACCATAAAAAGTGAAGATTTCTAAAAGCACGTCGCTGGGGAGCTTATGTATATTAGGCAGTGGAGAACCGTTGGGGACTGCTCAGAATGAATATCGGTCTCACCGCCGTTCGTGAGAGAGGAACAGAGGCGCTTACTCTGTGTCCTAGTCCGGGTACTGCTGCGAGCAGGTGGTAGAAGGACCGGTGTCCACCGTTTGTGCCTCAGCGTTTTGTACCGCGAGTATGCACCGTATATTGAGGATATGTCCCCATCAGACGAATAGCCACCATCGGACGCAGCTCCATCGGCATCAGCACGGCCACCAGTTGAAGGAACAAGTGGAATGCCGTAGTCATAACGCGAATGCAGCGGCGAGGTCATCCTTCTAGGTATACTCGGAGTCGTGTTAGTGGAAAGAAGATGGAGTGATTACAGTATTGATCCGCAACCCGCAACGTACAGGAAAGAAACTGCCCCCACGAGGGCATACACGTTTCCGAGTAAAACCTTTTATGATTGCCGTAATTTTCTGGCACGTTGGCAGTGTTACTCATAGCATATCATTACGATTGCAGTACATCGAACTACCGATATGTGTCATGGACACATGCGCAGGAGAGTAGCCCATACACATGGTAAAAAGAGAGGAGTGACAGGTTCAGACTTGTGATGGTGGGGATAAATGTATCGCGAGAATAGGTAACGGGATGGGCGAGAAATAGGTATCGCGGGAGAAGAGATGGGGACAAATCCAAGCAGTGTATCAGCAGACCAGTAACAAGGAATGCAAGGACCAAAGACCAAAAGATGAAAGTTGTGCACGCGGCGGCACCAACGCACTAGAATTCTACTCAGTGACTCGGCTCTTTTTGGCCCATGTTATCACTTTTGTGCTTTCCTTGCGCTCTTCAGTTACTCCAGCCCTTTCTTCTTCCACAGGAGAAACAGGCCTCTTCCCCTCCGCCTTGCCAATTTTCTCGAATTCCTGCGCCAGCGACGCACGCGGTGGAACAATAACGTCATCATCGTCGCCATCATCCTCTGGCGATGGTGAACGCTTCGGAGCAGCCGATGCT